>QGQB01000076.1:120142-336933 GCA_003385265.1 Neonectria hederae | reverse complement strand
CCGTGACCCTCCGTCTGTGGCCCCCAAAGAACCACAAAGCAAAAAACCCCCCCCCCCCCCCAAAAAAACAAGCCCTTCAGCTGTTGGTGACACAGTTGGCGTTTATCATTTCGTTAGGAGTTCGATGACGCCCTGACGCCCTGGAGCAAGACCAGATGCCTGCCAATGCGCTTGCGACGCCAATGTCATGCTATGCCATGCCATGCCGTCGTTTCGATTGCCCCGATGGCCCCGATGGCCTTGGACCCCCTTGACGCCCGCACCTTACCTCAGGTGATGGGTGGTGATGGTGATGATGGTGAGCACACCCGCCTCCAACGATTCTGTTAGCCCGACAGGCAGGATCTAGGCTTATTAGAAACTTCCATCGAACTGGCTGATCTATCTGTCACTCGGTTCCAATTAGTTACTACCATTTGGTCGATCCTGAAGGCTCTGGAAACCCAGGCACCAGACAAGAGCGACACCAAGCAAGAGCGCAGGATAGACAGGGGCTCAACGCCATACCACAAGATATCGCTCTGACGAAGGCCAGGAGAAGAAGCCAAAAAAGCCACAGTCACCGAAGGATTGGGTGGAGGGGAGGGATGACAGAGATCCGAGATGAACCTCTGGCAACGATGACATCCCTTGAATGACTCCTCATCAACGCTACAGCGTACCCCTCTCTGAAGCTGAGCGACCCTATATCGCACTTGAGACATACCGCAGCTAGTGGTCGCATCTCTACCAGAAGAAACGACATGTCGAGGAGTTCAAGTTTGGACTGCGTAGTTCGCTGTCGAGCCGTCTGCACTACAGCGGAGTTGGTGCTCCAAGCACGATACCTGTCAGATTTTGCCCTCTTTTCTTTTTCTCTCTTTTTCTCTCGCCTCCTCGTATCTGGCACCTGGGCCGTCAACACTACTACCCCTGTCCTTACCCTGAGCTATGCCGATGCCCTACCTTACCTTTACCCTCTTGAGGGCGCCGAACTGCACAGCGACATCTCGCCAAGTTTGGTTGGAAAGGCGAGCGGCAAAGGTAAGGTAGGGACAAGACCACCGACCCTTGTGCTCCACAATGGCCGATCATGCTCCTCCCCGAGTCCCCACACCACGGAGGCCACGAGCGGCCTCAAGTCTCGACGATGCTGGCCCCCACAAAACTATTGATGAGCCCGTTGCGACCGCGATGGCGGCTGTCAAGAGCGCTTGTTACAAAGACGGGGACGGCCGGACGGGACTCCGCCCTGCCGCGTGCGTGGCTCTTACTCGAATACCCGAACGCCCGTTGCTTGATGTTCGATGCTCACTGCCCACTGCCCACTGCCTGTTGATGGCCACACGCTTTCCGCTGGCTCTGCCTGCCCCTCTTTAGGTGGCTGGCATCACGGACGTTTTGGTAAAGACTTCTCAAAATGGACTTGATCATAGCCTTCTTTGCCGACGCCGTCCCGGTAGGCTGGTAACAGGCGACTCCCGCCTTCAGTCATCACCACCAACATATCAGAGGAGGCGGGGGAGGGGATGGGATTGGAGGGGGAGGGGAAAGGAAAGGCAAACAAAGTTTCTCCAATATCACCATTGGCCACCACCACCCTGACCTGACACTCACAACCTCGAGCACGAATACAGTACAGTACTGCGTTTGCGAAATGGTCGGGAGTCGGGAGTTCGGTCGGAGTGCCCAGCAAAGTGGCAACCCCGGCGTCGAGGCCCTTGTCCGCTGCCCCTCACAGCCAGTCGGGCCAATTGTGAGCAAGATCTGGCATGGATCTAAGGGACAGGGCTGGCCCTGGACAGTGCCGGTTTGGCTTGCACGATCTACATAGTAAGGTGCGTCAGGGCGGCTGGATCAATCGGCCCCAGATGCAAGCTTGTCGCCCAGCGGCCGGCCTCCACTCAGAGTGCCGAGTCTGAGTTCAGCAACCTCACTGCTTCAGCCGCCATCGTCTCTGAGTTTCAGTAGGGTCCATGGTCTGTCGTCAATCTAATGAGGACCGTGCGACCGGACTCTTCAATGTATCCCACTTCTGTACCGTACTTCGTACTTCGTACCTTGTACGATTCAGTTAGCCAACTTTACCTTGCTTGTATGGGGCACTCCGCTAACTATCCTCCCTTGCTTGCCGGCGAAGCGGGCCCCTCCCCGAAAATGACGAGTTCGTCAGCTAAGGCGTGGGCCTTCTATTTCCTCTATCACCGTGTGTGTGAGCTGCGGCCGGTGGAGGAAAGCCATCTGCCTCCTCCAACAGGAACCGGCTGCTTTTGATACGCCGGCCTGATGCATAACCAGATGACACGCTACGGCTCCAACAACACAAGCCCTGCGGGTGCCTCACTTTCTTCTCCTGCCGAGACCGGTTCGAAGCCGGCTGTTACCTGCTAACTTACTTATTGCTGCTGTCCTAGATCCATAATACATACACGTCCCCGTGTGCTCCACTATGGACTGGTCAGCCTGCCTACAGCCAGAGAACGTCTATAAAAAAGCAAGGTCTATCCCTCAGGGTGGGAGTGTGTCTACATCTACAAGTACAGTGCTGTAAGAGCCCCCGAGAGACCCCTCGTCCAAGTTACGGCTACTGCACGCCTATACGTACCTGTCTCTCATGGCCGCAGGTACACTCCTGCCGAATTCTGCACGTTAGTCCACCCAGTTCAGTGGACGAAGGAAGGGAGAACCCAGGATGGAGAAGAGGCGCTCTGCCCTACCCATGTTGGATGTTGGTAGCGTCTCTTTCGTCTTTCGCAAGGGTGACACACAGACCCTCGCATGTCAAGACAATCAGCGTTGCCGTTCTCATCTGGGGGCGGCTTATCACTGTTGATTCAGGTACCGGCTAGAGGCAGGAGGGAAAGCCTGCATTAGCACGAGCGATCGGACGTCCCTCGACTTGGCTGGGGTATCGACGCTCCCGGCCGGGAGTACAAAGAGAGCCACAGCCCCTCTTGTCTCGATGCCATATCTCAACTCGCGCCCGGTGTATTCAGTATTCCTGTAAAGTCTCCCTTCTTTACTTAAGACTTTCACTCTCCCCTTGCTTTAAGCCTGTGGCTTGATGCGCGTCCACTTTCGACAGGCTCGTGCTTCTTGTCCCAGAACCCTTCTTGCAACAGAATTGCATCTCCCTTCGAGGGAATCGACCCACAGTTTCCCTGTCTTGTAACCCTTCAAGAGGGAACGACCGTCCTCCTGGAACTGTCTTCGCAACTGAAGGCCTCTCTCAGTCTCGCCTGGGCGTCGACTAGTCTCCCTCACTATGGGCATCCAACCTTTCCTTGATGTCGTTGGGCCCTCCGCAAGGGGGAACTTCCGTACGGCATGTCTGGCCCAGCAACCACTTCAACCACGTACCCCACCAGGGTCAGTCTCTGGGAGCCCCAGAGTTAAGATTGAGGGCGAGTCTTCTTTGTGTGCTTTACTAGTGAAGGATCTTTTCGTAGCTAACAGAGAAACAGGTCTCTTCCCGAGCTCTCCTCGAGAATGCAATTCACTTCCTGGTATCCTCCATCTCAACACACCCCGTGGAAGCCTCCAGGTCAAACTCCCTAGCTTAGGAGAGTTCGATCAAGGTGTGGAAGCTCTGGCACGAACTCACGGGCCCTTCAACTCCTGGACTCCTCCGTCGCCTCTACCAAACGTAACTCGAAACTCGTCGCTTCCTCAATCGGCTACACTATCTAGACCGTCATGGCAGCCCAGCTTCGAGGACCCTGCTGGCGAGTTCTTCGCCTCGAGACATGGAACGATTACCAGCCTGAGCCAGTACGCTCTTGCGGCTGATCAGACCAAACAACGGCCCCAGGGCTACATGGTCGCAGAGAACTACCACGGTTACTCTCCCTTGCTACAGGACATGGATTGCTATCCAAGCCCACCCCCTGAAGGCGAGAACCGACACATCAACCAAAAATACACGACTGAAGAAGGTGACTTCATCATCTATGCATGGCACGACAGGAAGATGAAGTGGCAGCGGATCAAGCAAGAGTTTGCCGCACGTTTTGGCCGCACACCAGAGCGCACCGTTCAAGGCTTGCAGGCCTGGTACTATCGCATGAACCAGCGGATACCCATATGGGATCAGGATGGCTGGTTGCTATTTGACAACGAGGATGATATCGAGCCGCAGCACGTCGGCATTAAATGTCGCGAGCGTGACAGTCAAGACAAGCCCGTGGAGCCCCTCGGCCTCGCCCAGCGCTACCCAGAGCGTGCCGTCAACTACTCCTGGGTTGACCCGGAACTGAAGCACAGGGCCCACGACTGGGGTAAGTCTTTTCTGTGATGAAAATGACACATCAAGACGGGAATATGTTTCTAATAACATCTATAGCTACGAAGCGTGCCATGCAATACCGCGAGCGACGAGATCGAAGACGCAGAAAGGAGCATCGACGGATGAAGCTCTAGACAAAGAGACCCTCAAAGCAACAAGCGAAGGGGAGCAGCATTGGCCTTCGCCCGAGACAAAGACTTTCGGATTTCCTTTATCGACCAATTATCTGATACGACCGGACGCGAGCTCCGACGACACGAACAATCATGTATTCATGTACTTATTCCCTATGTATCACGCTTTTTCTTTGTTTTCTATTATGACTGTTATTTGACAAGAGAAACGAGAAGCGACCAAGAGAAGACGAAGAAGAAGAATAACAAGAAGAGACCCGCAGAAGCGCCCCTTTGAATCGGGGTAGCCTGCTGGGGGCTGAGACTAGGGCTTGAGGACCGTTGACGTCCTTTGTTGCCTCATTCCCACCGCTGTACTACTAGATGACTTGACATATAAATAATGAGGAGGCGGACATGACCATGACAGTTGTCAATGGGCGTTGGATACGGTAGTTAGTGAGCGTGTATTCGTACTCCTCAATAACCTTCATGAAAGGGCACTTTTCGTTTTTTTCGAATGCTAGCCCCGACCGTGGCTTCATCCTTTTAACATCTGATTGCTCCCAGTATTACAACGGCTTCCCTCGCGTGGCCTAGACCCTAGCCACGCATCCCTGTGGAGGGAACAGGGCTAGAGAGGTGCCGGATGCAGGCCTGGGGAACGCTGTAGGAATGATGCAAAGAAAACAACTGTGATGGGTACGTCGTACAGGTGTCCGCCACAATATCCAGGGCTGAGTGCGCAGGCAGGGAGGATGAGCAGATGCATTTGCCCGTATTCCTGCGCCGCAAACAGAATGCACAGCGTGGAAAGGCGATCCCTCGAGGGAGCGCGCAGGACTGCGATTGAGGACAGACATCACCCGAAACCAAAGAGCAATCAACGGTCAGGCCTAACGGCCACCCTCTTCTGCACGTTCGGCTAGCGGACGAATAGTGATGGTGTCACGGATCACGAGGGAGTTTGGCGGTGTGGCTGGCACAGCCTGCGCAGTGCGGACGGGTCATTGCACAGCATGTGCCTGTCGAATCTGCAACTGCTTTTACATTCATGCCCGATTGTTGATCGCGGAGGATTGCACTGTGCTGTATTGTCCTCGCGTGCCCGTCACATAGCGTCGAGCGCCTGAGTGGCTTGTCTGTGCTACTGAAATGTGCGGCTCCGTTTCATGTACGCTTTGATACGGGCCATGGTTGCATCCTCGTCGGCTCCTTCTATCACCATCTCGTCCTCACTTTCGTACTGTATGTTGTCGAATTCCTCGTCGTCTGAGGCGTTCCCGTTGCGGTACCCGTACGGTTGGCGACCGTACTCATCATCCGAGTCAACCTCGTCCTCGGGATAATCGGCCGTGTAGTGTCCTTCGGCTATCACATGTCGTGTGTTAGTCCAAGGCCTCAGTAAAAGTTCCCGCACTAGCTTGCGCGCCAGAATAAGCACGTACCGTTTTCGTCTTCGTCATCCAGGTCATCGTCCTCGTCCTCGTCTTCAGGCCCGAAGAACAAGGTGCTATCTTCCTTGCCATCCAGGACCAACAAGCCCACATCGGTAGAGGCCACACCTACGGTCATGGCGTGCGCAGGAATGCGAATGTACTCCTCAATGACCCAATCGTCCTCATCATCTAGATCACTGATATCACTCATTGCCGTGTCTATTTCGGCAGGTTCAGGGGCGTCTTGGGCGGCTCCAGGATGGCGCTCCTGATATCTTTGAGCTGGGGCTTTTGGTTTAAACTTGGCTCGCTCCGACTTCTGCTTCTCCTGTTCCATGGTGTGGAGATTTGCTCCAATCTCCTTCATGACCCAATCGTTCATATCGGCCGCAACTTTGGACATATCCTGGCTATGAGGGTTCATAACAGAGACGGGTAGAGGCGCACGGTGGCCGGGGTCTAGGGGAGAGCACGACCGGCTTCTAATGCCAGGCTTCTTGAGTCGCTGTTTCTCGAGCGGGCTGTCTAGGGTCGTTTCTGTCGTTTGATCGACTTGTCTAGGAATTGCAGATGGTGGTTGTCCGGACAAGGCTGTGGCTCTTGACGCCCGTTTGGTCGCTTTGGCGCGACTACGCTCAACAAACACGGCTGGCCCGTACCGAACCTTCTTAGAGACTCCTGAACCTGACGTATTCCTTGCAGTTGGCATCATCATCTTCTTTGAAATATGGAAGCGCCGCGGCTCGGCCACTTTGTCGACCTCGGACTGTCTCAGGACCTGAGTATGGGGACTGTTGCCTGCTGCTTGGACACCCTGTCCCGCGTCATGCTTCCTCGCCTTGGAGAGGTCATCGTCGGGGCTCGAGACATGGATGGTAGGCTTGAGATCGCGGCATGCTGTTGTATCAGCATGTGCCGGCGAGTGTGGTTCGGCAAGTCTACGTTGATAGACCCAATTGCTTCCGGTGCGGTGTCGCTTCGCGCTTTCGTCAAACTCTGCTCCGAGTCAGATGACATAGCGTTAAGGGGCAATCTTATGGAAGACGTACGGAGGAAAGTCACGGGCGACTCCTCGACACGCTTGCGCTTGACGCGAATGAGCTGGGGCGGGATCGACATGGCTGGAATTTGGCAGATGGTGCTGTCTGTCGGTGCGGGTTGAGGCTTGGAGGCGTTGAGGTAGGGTTGGAGGCAGTTGGAAAAGTTTGCTCGGCCCCAGCTAGCTGAAGTCAAGAGTTAAGAGTCGACAGCTGAGAGTTAAGAGCGTAGATGAGGAGATGAGATCGAGACGGTGGAGGTGGGATGCCTTAGATGAGCACAGGGTCCGCTGTTGGAAAAGGAGAGCTGAGATATCAAAGCATATGCTCCGAGGTGGATGCGGCGAAGACGGGATTTAGAGGTTTGCTGTGATGCCTGGCTTCACATGTGGGGACTTTGGATATTGGGGAGCCTCACCCGGCCCGGGTAGTGGGGACCTCTAGTGGCAGCTGCGTGATTCGTAGAGGGGCGAGCCGGGAACAGGCATGGAAATCCACATTTGACCTGCTACGTTTATCAATAGCGATTGATTTAGAATGATGCTTGCACTCTTTAATGGGGGTTTTTTTTTGTGTGCCTGGATCTGGTTTATGGCACTTGTATCATTGGGCTTTGGTGTACGAGCCTTGAGGTTTCTGGGGATGAAACACGGCTTTTGCGCTTGTTGGGGTTCATTTCTGGGACGAGATTCATGTGTGTAAGGTAAGTAATAACAGTCGATGGAGCAGCTTTCCCCCAACAACCGCAGTGATGAGACAGGCCACTTCCTTTATAAGTACTGCATACTTCCAGGTTGAGTAGACAAGAGGTACGGTTGGCTTCGTTGTCCGACCGGATCCCAATTATTATCTCACCTTAAGAAGTACCTACTTAGGTAGTTACTCGCGGTTCCAACGGAGAATGGATTAACAGCTGCAGCGCTGATGGAATGCGGGGTTCCATGTCCGATGCCAGTGCCTCAGAGGCTTGGACAAGCTCCAAGTTGCTGGGACTTGATCTCACGGTGCAAGCTTGGGCATCGAGCTGGGTCACTGCGACTCGTGGCGTGGCTGGTGCACCTAGGTAAGTACGGGCTTGATCGGCCCATTATTCATGGATCCGTCGTGCTGCATCAGGTGTCGCGCTGCAAGACATGGAACCTACCTACCTAAGCAGCGGTGATCTAAGCTCATACAGTAATTAGCTCTTTAGCCACTTTCTTACTTGTGGCTGAGCAGACTCTCCTCCATGATTCCGCGTCATCATCATGCACATCATCGCCCGTCATCCCCACAACTCACTCACCCAACTTCATCGCTACTCCTCCGCACCATCGGTTCAACTTCTCCGGTTGACACATCGTATTCACGGGGGTTTAACCGCCTAGATCTAGCCTTTCTAATTGGTGTGCCTTCTCCACACCAACCAGCCAACCGAACTTGCTTTGCCTCCTTGCCGCCCTCCTAATGGAAGCTCCTCAGTTTGCCTCCCTTCTCACCCTTCGCTCCATCATTGAGTTTCCTCTAGTACCTCTCCCTTACCTGATACGTCGGCGAGCACCTGGAACCCGATTTTGCACGCATCCGGATAATGCTGGAGGGCTCTCGATTCTTCTCAATCGGAACCAGGACTTATTAATTCCAGGGTAAAGGAAGTACGTGATCGTATGTACCGTTCCATGTACCGTTCCATCCACTCCATGCAGTCCAACCTTCCCATCCCTTCCTTCACGTGCGCG
This sequence comes from Neonectria hederae, assembly GCA_003385265.1. NCBI lineage: Eukaryota > Fungi > Ascomycota > Sordariomycetes > Hypocreales > Nectriaceae > Neonectria > Neonectria hederae. The sequence continues at coordinate 328,362 of QGQB01000076.1, read as the reverse complement.
ACGACTCACTCCCACTCCAAGCCTCAAGGTGCATCCAGCTTGCCTCCCTGCAGTGCTGAGTGCTGGATGCCTTGCTTTTTGCCTGGTTTTTACCCTGAACTTGAACTTACCACCTTCCACCCAAACATTACCGCCTGGTCCTTGCTCGTTGTCGTCATTCCATCCGAACGCCCGACATTCGCATTGCCGCTGTCTTCTCTCTCTCTCCTATTATCATCCACGTCCCTTGCCTTCCTTTGACTCCTCTCCCTTTCTACCCTCGTCTCTCCCCATCTGCCCAGTCCCTGTAATGTCGCCGCGACACCTCAAACCATAGCATTGCCTCCGTAGGTAAGTGCCCCTGCCCATCGTCTGATCCTCGCAGCATCCACACCCAACGACACCCGGACTGACACGATGACATTCTAGCATTCATATCTAGCCCGAACACCTTCACGTTGTCTGCGGTGTTGCCGCGATCGTCTCTGCTTGTCTGTCTAAATTTACTGCAAAGAGCATCTCGCTCCGGCATGGTCTTGCAATAGTCCCGACATTCCGAACGAGACCCCGATCGACACATCTTAAGCTACGCAGCACCGTCACCATTCGTTTCCTATCATGTCTTCCTCCAAGGTCCCTTTCACCATCACCTACAAGAAGCCAGGGACCGTGCCACCTCTTTTTCTGGCTGGCTCATTTTCTGATCCGGAATGGCAGCCCAAGGAGATGGAATACAAGACAGAAGAAGACGGAGAACATGCCTTCCAGTCTGATGTCATGGTAAAGCCTGGCGAGGACTATCAGTTCAAGCTTCGGATAGGTGAAGATTGGTGGATCCTAGCTGAGAATTACGCCGTCGGTATGCCCTTTCCCAATTGCCCCCTCACCTAAAGCATACAATGTCTCATCATTTGCAGCGACGGACGACTCTGGCAATCAGAACAATGTCATAACCATCCCTCAGTCTTCTTCCGGCGAAGAGGCATCTACTAATGCGAACGATTCATCCGCCAACGCCAAGGTAGATGGTTCATCGCCGTCAATCCCCACGCCACAGCTTCATGTCCCTGAGCCTGAGAGCACCAAGGATACGGCTGAAGAGCTAAAGGCGCCCTTGTTTGCACACGAGTGTCTAGGAGCTTATGATTTTGAAGACGAAGAGTCTGAGGAGGAGGCATGCTCCAGCGTATCTCCGAGGCGAGAAGCGAGACTGAACTCGAGTGACTACACCCCGGCTGATGTTGACCTTAACGACCCTACCATCGAGAAGTTTCCTTCTGATCGTACCTCTATCCTCGACGCGTTGAGAACTATTCAAACCCACCTAGGCGAGGACCAACCGCATGTTGCCGATTTTCCAACCTCACCCCGGGTGGTCTCTTCTAGTAGACCTAGCATCGACTCCACTGATGATATGAGCCTCTCACCTATTCCTATTAGCCCCAATACTACGAGAAAGCGAGAAAACCGACTTTCTCACAGTAGCTTTGGGAGAAGTAGGTCGGCAGTGTCCTTGGGCTCAATTGCAGAAGAACCCAAATCAGACACCAAGGAGTCACAGGGCCCTGCGGTAATCTCGCTGCCAAATCCGAACACCACATCAACCCACGACGAGCCACGGTCTCCTCCGAGCGAAGAAGATGAAGCTGTGGTGATGAAGTCTTCAGAATTCGATCTTACTGACAAGGCTAGTAAAATGCCACCGTCTCAAGATGCAGGCATTGAAGCAGTTCCAGACCGAGCCCGCACGGAATTGGACCCCCTCACTGTGGCGGATGGGCCTGCCAAATCTGCTAATACTAACTCGGAATCAAAAGACAACCAGAGAGTTGCCGGTTCGGTATCACTAAGCTCCGAAGCTATTGATGAGACACCTTCCAGTAACACCGACCTCGGCACCAATTCTTCGCCGGACTCTGCGCCGAGGGATACTACTAGTTCTGCAGTTGCTCAGAAGAACCCCAAAGGACAGAATTTTCTTGGAAAGTGGGTTCGGTGGTTATTGAAAAAGATGTCAGTTAACAAGCTTCCTATGTACGCATATGGATTCTCCCTTCGATCTCCGCGGGGAGCCAAGCTGATCAACTCTACAGAATCCTGACAACTGGGGCACTGGCACTCGCTGTTGGAATGGGGTGGAAGGGCTCTGACAAATGAATGCGCCTCCTCGATCCGGTATTAATGCTTGGATATAACTTACCTCAGGTATGGAGAAGTTGGCGGAAATGGGATAATGGCGGTCATGGAGTACGTCGTTGTGTTGTCGACCGTGCTCTGGAGAATCGGAGGAGACAATCGGAGACTATGCTCGATCAGAGTTAGTGGAAGGACCAAGAACACAATAGGTCAATTTCTCTTTTCATTGAGTTTTCTGATATGACGACTGGGCTCTAATGAGGCCGATAATGTACTTCTTATTTATTTTATTTTGTTCATGCAATATTCATTTTAATTATTGTTTTAAATCTGCACTACGGAGTAGAATCAGAAGGATTGTTTATGGGGAAGGTGGGGGCTGGGCCACTACGAAGTCCGGATTCCCACGTGCCACGGCCCCAGAAGCTCCGGGGACCGACATCGATCACTTATGACTTTAGAAAAAATCCGGCCCTAGATCACTGTCGAGACTTTTCAAGCAACAGATTGGCCAGTTCTTCACAGCAAAATGAACCGCGTTACGGCAAACTCGATCTGTTCGCTCTGCCACTCAACAGGTCGTCCCATCGCTGCATTGCGCACCCCGTTGCAACCATGGACCCCTCAACGCTTCGTTTCGCACAACATGAAGCCTCGCCCGTCACGCATGGTGCTCTCTGACCGAGTCGACCGACCCCCGTCCTCCCAGAATGATCGACGAAAGCGCCGCGAGTTCACACCCGGTCCCTTTGGTGGCATGAACAAGAAGTTTGCCAATATCGACCCGGCTCGGCGAGCGGCACGAGATCGAGCACCAACCTCCAAAGACTCAAGAGGAAACAGAAGGGACGGCAACCAAAGAGAACCCAAGGATAAAGATGACCGGAAGGCACTCAAGATGCAGCGCGCCTTGACTACGATTTCATATGGAAAGAGGACTTCGGTCAAGGAGCGCATGGCAGAGTATGATGCCTTTGATCACTTCGACCTTCTTCCGGTCCTGCAAGTGGCCCTTACCGACGAGCTTTTCAAGGGCATGTCCGACATCAAGCCAACCCCGGTGCAAAGGCTGGCGATCCCTGCACTCCTAGGCCAGACTTCTGTAGAGGGCAGCAAAGCGCCCTCCAAGGAAAAGCAGTCTTTCCTGCTTGCTGCCGAGACAGGCTCTGGAAAAACACTGGCATACCTACTGCCAGCAATCGACGCTATGAAGATCGCCGAAGCCGAGGACCCGGAGATCAGGGCATACAGAGAGCGGTGGTTAATAGAGAAGGAACGACAAGCAGCAGGAAATTCGAAAGGAAAGCCGTTGGACGAGCCACATCCAACCATGGCTCGCCCCAAGGTCATTGTGCTCGTCCCTACAGCTGAACTCGCCCACCAGGTGGTCAAGGTTTCCAAATCCATCTCCCATGTGGCCAAGTTCAAGACGGAGATGCTGTCTTCCGACTTGAAGCCACAACAGATCCAGCGCAACCTGTACGGGCCCCGGGGCGTGGATGTTGTTGTCGCTACTCCCCACCTTCTCTCATCTATGGCCGACTCGGATCCAAATATTCTTTCCCGTGTTACTCACCTAATCGTGGACGAAGCTGACTCCCTATTTGACCGAAGCTTCGCTCCTGTGACGACCAGCATTGTCGAAAGGGCAGCCCCATCTATGAAGCAGTTCGTTTGCTGCTCGGCTACCATTCCCAGAAAGCTGAACAACTACCTGGCTGCCAATTACCCCGATATGATCAGAATCACGACACCCAACCTGCACGCCATCCCGCGCCGTGTTCAGCTCGGTGTCGTTGATGCTTCCAAGGATCCCTACCGCAACAACAAAGACTTGGCGTGCGCCGATGCCATCTACGGTATCGGCCGCGAGGCATCGAAACACGAAGGCCTTGTCAAAGACCAGCTGGACGTCCGTCGCATCATAGTCTTTGTGAATGAGCGTGAAAAGACGGAAGAGCTCGCCAATTATCTCCAATCCAAGGGCATCAACGCTGATGCTCTGCACCGAGACATCCCCGAGAAGCGTCATGGAGAGATTCTGGAGACCTTCACATCCGCCGAGCCACTTAGGATCCCAACTCCCCAGACCGCATCGCGTCATCGAACCTTGCCCAATGTAAGGGTCCTTGTCGTGACAGATCTGGCATCCAGAGGCATTGACACGCTGGCTGTTCGCCATGTCATCCTGTATGACGTGCCTCACACCACCATCGACTTTATCCATCGACTCGGCCGTGCTGGACGAATGGGACGTCGTGGGCGTGGTATCGTGCTTGTTGGTAACGACGATAGGAAGGACGTTGTGGCGGAAGTGAAGCACAGTATGTTTATGGGACAGGCTCTAATTTAGTCGGCGAGCTTTTGCTTGATCATGTACGATAGTGGATAAAATTGTGTACGAACAGAGGCATCAATCAAGGTGAGGGCATATGACGATATCATGGAGTGCATGGGATAAGGAATGACCTAGTATAGACTAACTTTGTGGTGTTTGTTATAGGCGATCTCGAACTACTGAGACGAGAGAGCTTGCATAATGTATTCACCAATGGCTGAGGACGCGCCAGCCCAACATTGTCTAAGAATGTGCTACTCCGTACTCCAGTTCCAATTGTATGGTTAAAGTGGTTACGTGGTGGGAAATATTGTGAAGCCAACGGACCTGGAGCTCCGGAAGAGGTCCGAGCGCCCGGTATTTTGTAACGGGCCAGGCCCGATGCAGGTAGGCCGTGGTGCAAGCTTTACCACGGTCGCGTCGCGCGTACGGGCGTGTTTCTCTCCCACAATAACTTCGAGTCTTATCTACCAAGTACCAAATTCCCCAACCACAAGTCTGGGCTGTTGGCAGCTGATTCAACCTGTCTCTGCAACAGCTTCAGCACTCAGAAATTCCCCGACATTTCGTGCATCCTCTGCATCTCTCCCACAATGCCACGACCGAAGCGTACGCGTCGCGCCCCAGCGCAGACGGCCAAACCCACAGCACGATCGCCCACGCCCGAAGGTGAAGCCAGCGACAGGGATGCCCCAACGCAGGCCCAATCTCCAGAGAGAGGTCGAAGACGGACGACGCGCTCTACCGGCTCTCGCTTGATCGCTGCCGACGAGCAGGCAATCCGCGCAGCAGCTCAGCGTCGCGATGCGGCGCTCGACAGACTCGCCAACGAGGACCCCACCACCAGCGGTAGCACCCTCGATGATGGGGAATCAGGCAGCTCTGTCGAGATTGGACGTCGTGTCATGGCGACGCCTGCGCAAAGACGAGACATGACGGGCCTGGACCTAGCCGACGACGACGTATTTGGGGATCTCGACGAAAGTTTCGAAGACGGGGACGTGCCTAGGGGCGTGCAATCGACCGACACATCTTCTCTGAACCTAAGCACTTTCAAGCGCCGCCCGCGTCAGTCTAGCATCATTGGCCGAAACGACCCTCCAATCAGACCCAGCAGCCGCGGCGGCAACACTCCAAGCATTAGCTCGACCCTGCACTTCGGCACCTTTAAGCGGCGCGCAAGAGAACCCAGCATCCTGGGCACTGCGCGAAAGCCGCGACCCGACGAGACTGGCACTGGGCAGGAGGACAATTCTGAGAGCGAAGAGGAGTTTCTCCCCGAGGCCGAATCAACACCCTTGGATAAACGACGGCGGACTCGGTCAGCACCTAATGCCGAGGATAGGCCTGAGGATGAGCGCCATTCTTCGACCGAGGCGGATGAAAACCTCAAATCCAGGAAGCGAAAGAGCGAAGATGCACTGTTGAGCAGCGAGAGGCCAGAGAAGATGTCTCGTGTTGAGACGGATGATATGGAAGACGCAGACGAACCGGACGAGGTCCCCGACAGCGAGAGCGATACTTCTTCACTTTCGTCTCTTTCATTCCCTTTGGGGCCTTCTCCAATCCTGCCAGAGAGACCTGTCACTCCCGTCAATCTGGATGAAATCCTGGCTCCCCCTGCTAGTAGCGATTCAGAGGGCGGAGCTGATGTGTGGCCCGATATTCATACCCTGGCGAAGAGACGACGGCGCCCTTCGGTTGTGACGCCCATCCGAGCCGACCACATGTCCGACATGTCCTCGCCGCCATCCCTAACACACTCGCCCAATTTTGCCGAGTCGAAAGCCCCAAAGACGAGAGGCCGTGCGGCAACCAAGCAGCAGCCTTCGCCCAAGGTTACCACCGCTGATCTTACGAGCATGCTGCCAAAGCGTCGGTACAGGAAGGCACGAGATGACCCCTTTGGTCTGGAAAGCGAGGAAGAGCACGATACCTCAGAGATGCCACAGGGCGAGGATGAGTTGTCATTTGTGGATAGTAGAGCCGCGCGAAGGAGACAGGGTAGTCGGCCCCAGAGCCGTGGAATATCGGCTAGGCCAGGTTCGCGGGCTGGTCGGGGGGCGCACTCGGTCCTCAAACCAAGACAGACGGCTGCATCTGCTCGACCAGCTGCGAGTACCCGGACCTATGCCCCTCGATCATCCGATAAGGAAAATGAAGGTGAAGACGAACAAGGCGGCGATGACGAGAACGAACAGAGCCGCTTTGAACCACTTCCAGACGACACATTCGACACTGGAGACGACCAGAGCGGGAGTACTCCGTCGGCAGATGAATTGAAGAAGGCCACCAAAAAGTTTAAGGAGGTGGACAAGTGGGAACTTGAGTATGAGGAGGTTACACAGAGTTCGTCACCACAGGGCGCGCGATGAAGCAAGAAGGAAAGTCAGGCGGGGAGGGTTCTGCTCGGCGTTGGGTCGTACTGGGCCAGCAGTATATCGGAGTCACGGGGTTCATGAGCTTTGAATGATGGTTTCTGCATGCGTGCGTTAAAGCTTTGGGAACAGGGCCCCATTGGGGAAAAGGGGGGGATTCATTCCGATATGCCTTTTGATATCAAATCAAACAGACCTATGCTATCATGAGGTTTTGTCTTGCTGTCCGCGTGTCGTGAACTTTGCATCAAATATCCGGAACGCCGTGGTAAGTTGCAATGCACTCTCAAAACAGTCGTCGTCGTAGTCTCACGCTCTCAGGTTAACGGCCTCTCTTCGTTGTTCTACGAAGGGAAGCATGGGAGCCAGCAGGTTGGGGTCCCGGAGGGCAATGGTGATGTCGTCCGGTAATCTTCCAGACATGGAAAGTTTCTAGGGTTCGAGAATCAGTACGGTGGTTTCATCCAAGGTCCCCGGGTAAGCAAATCTGTAGATTTTGGACTTACCCTCTTGACGTTTTCGAAGCTGTCTTCCTGGGCCGTGTACTCGCGGATGACCTCGTCCTTCTCAAAGTCAACGTAGACTCGTGTGTCGCGTACCCGTACGAGGACGTTGTCGAGGCGCATGAACAGCCGGCAGAGCAACAGCATTCGCTTTTCATGCACGCGAACCTTGACACTGACTATGGAGATACCATTGTCGTCCAGCTCGCTCTCGTACAGCATGACCTCATCAAAGAACAGAATCGGGTCTCGGCGTTTCAGCAGCTCGATGGGGATGGGCTTCTCGGAGGACTGGAACTGCTTCTCGGCGGTCGGGTCGACGGTGCCAGCGTAGGGCGTGGAATAGCTCCAGTCGTATGGCTTGACGACCTCTTTGATGCCCGAGGTGGTGCCCTCACGGGTGCTCTCCCAGTCGCGGGCGTAAGCGACCTTTAGCATCTGGCGATCGGTCTTGTCGACGGCATCGAGGGCTTCCGGGGTGGAGAAGGTGATGGACCAGCCCGAGGGCGCGTGGGTGAGGACGACTAGGTTGTCCCCGAAGATCATCTCAGGCATGGGAATGCCGAGGCGTTCGGTGAGATCGTCGATGACGGCAGCCTTAGAGATGGGAAGCTTGCGGGTGGCGATGCGAAAGCGATGCTGCGAGTGCGACGTAGTGCCGGCCGCGAGGGCCTGGGGCGTCTGGAATGGCTCCCCGATGGAGGGTACGTGGCTCATATTGAGGAGAGAGCGAGTATGTGGAGGGATGACGTTGACGTGAAGTTGAAGTGCGGTTTCGAAGTTTCGTAGTTGAAGCTCTAGTGGGGTTTGGTGGGGGAGCTCCGAAACTACCCCATGCGGCAGTCCCCTACGGCTATACCCCGCCAACACCGACTCCGCCGATATCGTTCACATCCCAGGACGAGATTCATACCTAAGTGTAATTAATACGCAAAGGCCTAACTTCTGGGAAATGTGAGTGATTAGCAAAGTAATAAACTATAACTCATCGACACCCTGACATTATCAATGCTCCAGGACTCTTTAAGGTACTGGTAGTTTGTTAGAGCTTAATCACCGAAGTCCTAGTAGATGCTATACTCGTGGGTCCGGAACTCATCCCACTGATGAAGCCAACGGGAGAAAGTCGGACTCGGTTTATCAGGAAAGCACCTAGGCAAGGTACGTAGTCGATGAAACCAGCCCGCAGATCCGGCCCATCCAGGGAATGGAAGATTCAGTGCCGTAACATAGATGTAACGAAAGCAATAATTGATATTGACAGAGCTTAAAAGCGAATCAGTTCTTGCCAAGTCTGGGGTTGTTCCTCGGTGGAAGTCACAATCTACTCAGTCTAGGTAGGCAAGGTACTTTGCCGGATGTCAGATAAATGGTATCAAGGGAATCGCGAGCGGGTCGGTCATGGCAAACTTACACACGCTTCTGTAGGAATTTGGCAGAGTTAACCAAAGACCTAGCCTACCTAGAGTTGGCTCCTTCGCCTTCTTCGATAGTCTGGGTTTCGTAGGATCTCTCTAGGTATACAAGAACCTGTCCACCGCACTTTCCACCCTGCCACAACTTCTCACTCACGCATGGCTTAAGTGCTACCTACTCTCAGTCAGTCCTGAACATCAGTTTGTACCTCTTCCAGTCTACGATTCGGTTCCATTCTTCTTCGACACTCTTCCGGTTTTTGATTCCTCAGATCTTCAACCTCACTTCGAAGGAACATCAAGCTCGCCTCGATCACGTTGTCTGCTTTACCCAACACGAGCTATTAATAAAACAACCCTCTCAGTTCTCCAAGCTAATATGCCTACCTCAACTGTCCCCAAAGCTGGCCAATTCAATGACTCGGTCACCTATGAGGCCAGGGAACTTCTAAAGAAATGCTCACTGTCCCAATGCATTTGGTTCATCTACAACACCGGTGTTGATACTTGCACCCGCCATTGCTGCCGAACCTCGGACCAACCTCCCCCACAGATCTTTGGTCCCAAGATCAACCCCGATCTCGGTCCCTCAAAGATTGCCCTGTCAACTAAGCTTGCGCAATGGTCTGTTCACAACGACGCATGGGACTGTTCAGACGACGGCAAACATTCTGCCGATTTCCAAGAAATGGCCTGGTTGATTTCGAAGTTCTGTGATCGGCAGTCCAAAGGATTCATCCCTCAACCCAAAGAGGGCCCTCGCCACGTCTACAAAGCTGTCCGACGGTGCGGCGCGCATACCATGGAACGCACCAATCAACGTCGTGACACAACCATGCTTCGACGTAGCCGGGAGCTTCAACACCCAAACAAAAAAAGCGTTATCTTTTCCGATGGTCCAGATCGGGTTTGCACGTCCGTATTCCGGTGCGTCCCTACTAATGGTTACGACGAGCTCTCAAAGGCCTACCTCATCTAGCGTAAGGTCTGGCATACATTTATTTTCCACCCGGATCCCAAACACGTCAGCCTTAGAATGAAGATCGTCAATTCCATTGTCGGAGATACCGTTTCCGACGTGCAAATGTGGGGCAACATTCAGAACGATTTTAACCTCTATCACTGCTAGGAGTTGACCCGCGAGGACATTCGCTATACCTATGAGCAGGAGCCTGAGACCCTCTGGTACATGCTTGACAACCTCCACGATTGGAAAGAAGAATGCCATATCCTTAACTACTACGTTGGGCTTCGCCGCGAGATGCCCAAGGATCAGTTCCTTTCGGCCAAGCGAGCGGCTCAGCGGGCTGGAGCTTCAATGGAGATACTCGTACGTGCCACGGTCAGAAACAAGAATGCTCGAAGAAAAGGCCCAAAGGGTCGCGAGGAGAGAGTCTACGCTGCAAAGCTGCGTTTTCTGCAACTCAATGCCGTTCTTTGCCAGAACCCTATCCCTGGAGGATCAGAAGAGGCTGAGGCTGCTCATATACAGCATGATCCCAATGCAACCGCCCAAAGCCTAGCTTCCGGGTCTTGGTACCCAAATTGAGTTGTTTAAAGGGAAAACTGCCTTCCAATGTTGAACAGAGGAGGCGGTGAGGGGAAATAGTGTGATCGGACTAGCTATATTAAGATGCGTTCTCAATATCAGACGGAGCTGGCTAAACGTTGGATCTGGGGTTTAGGATGTTGGTATCAACCGAACATGACGGACAACATGTCGAGTAAGCGATACCCCCATTCTTATGACCGCAGCTTACATACCAGCTGATTGTCATTTGCAGGAGGAGAATCTCACTCAGGAGTCCACTCAATTCCTGAAGGTTTGGACGTCGGATGTGGAATTTGGGATGATGGCATCAAGCGAACATGACCAACTGTCATCTAAACGATGCCTCCTTAGAATGATCGCGGACAACATGGCAGCAGCATTATTTCATTGGGGAATCCTTTCATAGAAAACGTTCTATGTCTCAGACGGAGGGCTCGGACATAGGGTCTGGAGTCTGAGATGCTGGAACGGAGCGAAAGAAAAAAAAAGCCCTCCAAAAGATTGTATCCATAGTGCCTTTTGCTGACTGGCTCATATTTGCGGAGAGAACTTGACTAACTTAGTGGGCTCTTTCAAATACCTATAATAAGTGCGTTGTGCATGCAGCTGAGATTGGTGTTGCTATGTAGGTGAAGGTCGTTGCCATGGGCTCCCGTAGGTGCACAGCCGGCTGTGCGAATAAGATCCATTATGTAAGTGAGAAAAGAGGTTGCATACCGCAACTTGGCAAATTGGCCCCTTAATTCAATGATCAATAGCTTCTACAATGGTTACAGTTGTATATTTTTATGATGATTTTTACAATGCTATAGCTTTTAGCCTGCTAGGGCAGTCAGTCAGTCGGTTGGTCGGTCAGTCGGTCGGTCAGATAGTCAGTTAGATAGATAGTTAGATAGCTAGTCAGTCAGTTAGACAGTCAATTAGCTAGGTAATAAGCCAGTCAATCAGTCAATTAATTAGTTAATCAGTTAGATAGTTAGTCAATCAGTCAATCAGTCAATCAGTCAATCAGTCAATCAGTCAATCAATCAGTCAGATAGTAAATTAACTAGCTAGCAAGCAGGTCCATTAGACAGTCAGATAGTCAGTCCATTAGCCAATCGGTCGATTGATTAGCTAGCTAGCGAATTCGTTCCTCAAGGCCCTGCATGCAAAGAAAGCGCAATAGCGCGCAACCCTTGCATTTCCCCTGTCTTACATAACGGATCTTATCCGCACAGCCGGCTGTGCAGCTAAGCACGTGATATTATTCGCATAGCCGGCTGTGCACCTACGGGAGCCCCGTTGCCATCCATGTCTTAGTCATATGATGTCTTCGCACTAAGCCCTCGGCTGGTTGCCCCGACGACCGGCTATCCCAATGTTTGCCCCGGCCACGATTATGACCATACATGCTACTAATTAGACCGCTCTCCATTCATTCAAACCCTCCACACCAAACACCTTTCTCATCATCCAACTTCCTACTAACCCCTGCAGCAGAGGATTCTACCATCGCGATGGCTACCCGCACCATTGAGGCGCGCTTCGAGCGCATGTCTGTCAACGATGAACACGATCCTCTCGGCGACGAGTCCAAGATCTACTCCAAGTCTAAGGTACGAATCACTTGGTCATCGCACTGCCAAAACAACGAGGCGCTAACTGTATCGCCAGGTGATGATGGGTTCCTCAACATCGCAACTGGCTCACGGCGCCAGCCGACCGAACCTCTTCAAGGTTGCTCTTCATTCACAAACCAACAGCACGGTCGTCACGCTACCCTCACAGGCGGCCCAACGAAAAGTCACCTCTCCCGCATCTCTTCCTATAAAGGCACTGCCTTCCTCCTCATCTAAGACCACTGCCGAGACCTCCGAGGAGCACAAGGAGACCAAAGCCATCGTGTTGACCGAGCAGCCGAGCATGCCTAAGATATTCCACCTTGGCATGTTCGAGATCGGTCGTCCCCTTGGCAAGGGCAAGTTTGGACGAGTGTATCTAGCGAAGGAGCGGACGACTGGGTTCATCTGTGCTCTCAAAGTCCTCCACAAGAGTGAGCTGAATGGCCGGATCAAGACGCAAGTCCAAAGAGAGATTGAGATTCAGAGCAACTTAAGGCATCCCAATGTCTTACAGCTCTTCGGCCACTTCCACGACAGCAAGCGAATCTTCCTAATCTTGGAGTTTGCTGGCAAGGGTGAGCTATATAAGCACCTGCGAAAGGAGAACCGCTTTCCCGAGTGGAAGGCGGCGCAATACATCGCGCAGATGGCTTCGGCCCTCCGCTACCTACACGGGAAGCATGTTATCCACCGAGATATCAAGCCCGAGAATATCCTAGTCGGCATCCATGGAGAAATCAAGATTTCAGATTTTGGATGGAGCGTCCACGCCCCGGGCAACCGCAGGGACACCATGTGCGGGACTCTCGACTACCTCCCCCCAGAGATGATCGTGCCCGGGTCTTCGAAGAACTGGTACACCGAAAAGGTTGATCTGTGGAGCTTGGGCGTCTTGACGTATGAGTTCCTCGTCGGCGAGGCACCGTTCGAGGATTCGGCCGTTGTAACTCAGCGGAGGATCAGGCGCTGCGAGATGACGGTTCCTTCATGGGTAAGCCCTGAGGCTACTGACCTTATTAAGAGGGTGAGTTTCTGGTTCTCAGTCTTGAATGAGACCTCCAATGACTGACATATTTAGCTCCTAGTGTTGAACCCTGAGAAGCGAATTCCCCTCGACGAAATTACCACTCACCCTTGGATTGTGAAGCATTGCGTCAAGGGTGAGAAGGCGACTAATCGCGAGAGGGAATCGCGGTGATATAATGATAGGGCATGAACTGGTCTGCCTGGGGCCAAAGGCGTTTGTTAATCTGTTGACACAGAAACATGGGAAACTGGGAGAGGGCATTACTGGGGAGTAAAGGGGAGTTTTTTTGTGAATTGATTCAGAGCAGTTGACCGAAATGAGAAGACTGTTCCAAGTTGTTTTGTTTGGGTATCGTTAAATGGCATTGGAGTAAGTAGAGAGGCTTCGCGCTGCTCCGTTCAGAGCCCCTCGTCGAATCGGTTCCTGGTATAATACACGCCGGGAATACGGCAAAGTCCGTCATCTGTAGACCTCGTCGAATGGCCGAGTGTCCGAGAAGCATGAGTCCCAGACTTGGTTGATGACCTTGGTTGCCTGTACGTCGTCCTTGCATCGTGGGCGAGCCATGACGGACTGGATTGCCCTCTTCCGCACGCAGTCTTGAAATTGTTGTGTCAACTTCCAGTTTCCTCTTGTGAATGCCTCTCTCGTCCATCTACATTCTCCACTGAGCATTGAAGCGCGAATCTAGTTGAAGGGTTAATGAGTATTGAATCGTGTTGGAGTGGATGTAAAGCCGGGATGTCAGCTGATAACTCACCTCCGTGCATGCGGCATGCTTCAAGTCCTTGTCACCAGTCCAATCCACCTTCCATCTTAGATGGTCCCACGCATGCACCATCTCATGCGCCAGTGTATCCTCCAAATGTTTCCGATCGCGCACCTCGTTGGCGCAGAGCAGGATGCCGTGGTTGGGGCTGAAGCCACCGGACTGCCGATGGACCTGGCCATCCTCCTCGAGATGCGCCGGGCAGCGGCGGCAAACGACGTTGGAGGGGTCCAGCCGTCCGTTGAGGGCCTCGATCTTTTCGGACATGAAGCGCACGACAGGGGAGTAAGTGAAGAGCCAGTCGCGGTACTCCTCGCAGCGCTTGCAGTCGCGCTTCTCGTGGACGCGGTACCGCCATTCGCGGAAGTGAAATTGGCCCTCCGGGGTCACCTGGCCGGAGAGGATCTTGAAGTAGTTCATCCACCATTTCGTCTCGGGGTCGAAGCCGGTGCGGGCGGGATCGTTGACGACCTCCTTAGGTTTGTTAGAGGGGACGGGAGCTCCTGCCGGAGTCGACGTCGATGCCGGTGCTTCGGATGCCATGTTAGCAACTGCCACAGGCTGTGGTATTTGATGTCGCGGATGATTGTCTTGTTCCCCGAGGCGGAAAGTCGGATGTATGGCGATTCTTGTTGGTGTTGCTGCGACACAAATGCCACAGCCGCTCGCTTTCTCCACTTCAAGTCAGAATTCTGCCGGCCTAAAGCGGCCCGTACCCCTGGGCGGTGAGAAGCCCCAGCGTGAGACCTACAGTAGAAGTTGATTTTCCTCGGCAAGTACAACACAAGAGTCAATGCCCCCGACATCGGTTCCAGGGCATGGAAGTTTTTTGTAGTCACCCAAGCCGCCTAGCCCAATCAAATGACCACTGGAGAACATTTCACCAGGGTTATAGAGCCAAACGCAACAACGCCTTTCCGCCCGTCGCATGACAACGGCCGTCCCACAGTGAAAACGACAGGGCGTACAAAATGACAAGTGAGAACGTCGGTCATTGTAAGCGGTATCCATTCTAACCCATGCCCCTGTCCTGACCTATATATGTAAATCTTTGTGGGCTGGTTGCTGTCGCTTGTTCTCCCTGTTGCTGAAGATTCACCCCGCCACCAACACTTACTGACGCTCAACCCCACCGTGTCCCAGATATGAAAGGGAACAAACCCCTGACCATCGTCATAAAGCTGGGTATGTCCGCTGCATTCCAGTTATCAACTGCCCTCGCTGATATGACGCGCGAGCAGGAACCAGCTCCATTGTCGATGAGAAGACTCATGAGCCACTGTTGCCGATTCTGACCCTCATCGTCGACACCGCAGTGAAGCTACGTAAGGATGGCCACAGAGTAGTCATTGTATCCTCGGGGGCTATTGGAGTTGGCCTCCGGCGCATGGATGTCGAAAAGCGACCAAAGCATCTTGCGCAGTTGCAGGTGAGATTTACCGAGGCACTAAGGGTACTACAAGAGGCTTAACATATTTCGTAGGCACTGGCAGCAATCGGTCAATGCCGTTTGATCAGTCTATGGGATAGTCTGTTCAACTATCTAAGGCAGCCAATTGCGCAGATCCTGCTCACAAGAAACGATATTGCCGACGTACGAACTCCCTGCTGAAAATCGAAACCATGGTTGACGCTAACATCAGCCCCCTTCTAGCGAACAAGATACTACAACGCCCAGAACACCTTTAACGCCTTGCTGGAACAAGGAGTAATCCCTATTGTCAACGAGAACGACACCTTGGCCGTTGCCGAAATCAAGTTCGGCGACAATGATACCCTTTCCGCCATCACGGCTGCCATGATCCACGCCGATATGCTGTTCCTCATGACAGACGTCGATTGTCTCTACGACAAGAATCCTCGTGCCCACCCAGACGCCCAACCCATTGAAGTTGTAGAAGACATTTCGGCTTTGCAGGCCGATGGTATGTGCCACCTTGCCTCCCAACATCAGATCCGAACTAACGGGACTCAGTATCGAGTGCTGGTTCCTCGCTTGGCACTGGTGGCATGAGCACCAAGATCATAGCTGCTCGGCTAGGAATCTCAGCAGGAGTCACGACCATAATTGCCAAGTCCTCCAATCCAGGAAACGTCCTCAAAATTGTCCGCTACCTTCAGTCACAGCTAAAATCATCATACCCACCCCCCGCCGCCGAGGACCGTGGCAAGGAGTCCCTATCACGATCAACGTCATCTCTAAAGCTATCAACTCCCCCATCGTCAGAAGATTTGACCGTTCCCCTCCACACGAGGTTCTTGCCCTCGGAAGATCCCATTCGAGACCGACATTTCTGGCTCCTACACACACCGAATCCCCACGGCACCTTGTACATTGACACAGGGGCTTACAAGGCGCTTACTGGCAAGGCAGGGCTGCTCCCGGTGGGAGTGGTCGATGTAGAAGGCAACTTTGCCCAGCAGGAAGTGGTGCGGCTGGTTGTCGTGCAACGGCGACGATCCCCCGGCCCCGATGGGAAGCTCTGGGAAGGTATCCCTGAAGAGGTGGGAAGAGCGCTTGTCAACTATGCAGCCGCCGAGATTTCACGTATCAAGGGGCACCAGAGCGTGGATATCCAGGGCATACTAGGTTATGCCGATAGCGAATATGTTGCGCATCGCCAACATGTTGGTTTCTTCAGGCGAGAAAGCAGACCCGTAACCCCAACTCGGGAGCTCAATCGAGCCATAATGGAATAGAAAAAAAAATAGATGGGGGAGGCAAGCAAATACAGCGACTTTTGATTGACAGGTGCTATCTGATAATCCAAATCGTGAGTGGCATGTCTGCCAGTCTTTTATCCCCAGAACGCCACACACACGGACAAACACCCCAACGCCAGTGGCCAGTAAAGCCCTAGTATATAATGTGAAGACTAGCCAGTCGCGAACAAGTTGTCTTCGTCGCGAAGGTACTCTCCGCAGTCCGCCTGCCTGAAGCAGACAACACCAGTGGGATCCAGCCTCCTAGCCTCGGCAGTGCTGCGCGCAGTGACGCCAAATCCCAGGGGAGTGTCGTTCATGCTGTAGACGACCACGCCTTGGTGTTCGGGGCAGTCCTCGGACCAGCGTCCGACGTGCGCCTTAACAGTGTTGCCGCCGTACAGGAAGGGCATCGCTCCGTTCTCCTTGACCCAGATCTTGTAGCGGGCATGCTCGGCGATGATGGGCAGCGCGGTGATGTGCATTCGGAACTTTCCAGACTTGGTGAATTTGCCTGAAGGGTGCTGAGTTAGCTAATGAGAGCAGACCGGGGTTCCAACTTCCGGATAGCTTACCGAGACAGGTACCGAGGGAAAGAAGCTTCTCGCGAGCAATGGACGTCGCGAGGTTGGCAATGGACAGTCGGACATAGAAAACACGATCCTTGATGAGCCTGAAGACGTATCGGTCGCCATTGGGGGAATCGTCGAGAGGTGCGATGAGATTCTTGAGAGAGTTTCCGGTATAGGTCGCGAGCTTCTCGAAGAGAACCTGGGTCTCCTTTTCTGTGAGAGGACGCATCGTGTCCGTAGGGGAGTGGAGGAAGCGGGTTTCTTGAGTTATTAGGTGTCGAGGATGGCGTTGTCAGTGATCTGAGGGGAGAGTGAGTGAACAACGCGGTGATGATGGTTTCTTTGGTGTTGAGCCAGTCGTCGACGAACTATGGGGGAAAAAAGTTCCCAGCCCAAGAATGATAAGGATCTTATCGACAAAAAGTGGGGTTGGTTAACGGGTGCGCCACTTTGGGCGCTGTGTGCAGGATGTTGAGGGCCAAGAGGTGTGGCTGGTAATGTTCAGCTTGACGGGGAAGTGCTCACCGTACGAATACGTAATTCACGGCGTATAGTACCTTAGTAGGTAGTCTAAGTACCCAGCACTCGAGGCCCTAACCCTGAGGTCAACAGAGGGGTAAACGGCCCTCTCCCAGGCAACCTAGAACCCCCCAGAATACCCCACCACCCACTGAAAAAGTCCCTATCTCGGCGAATAGACGATTCCCTCGAGGCTGTAACTGCATGACACCGCATCTCATTCCATCCCCAAACACGCAAAAGCTTACAAAAGTTAGGGTGAGATACCGCGACCGACCGCCAAAGCGCCGAATCAGCGCCCAGAAGAGGCAGAGCCCTGCGGACCAAGTCACACCAGACGATTCCCCCACCATCCACTACCGTCCATCCCGTCTCAGACCAGAACAGAGGAACCGAGTGCGCTTGAGCTTGTGACTCACGCACTTCTTTCCTCACGACCCATCAACCTAGTGGATGAAGCCAATTCGTCTCCCCTCGCTCTCCACACAGCTTGCAACTTCGACATCAACTCTGACTTCGAGATTCACGTCGCCGTCAACGCTTCATCGGTTCAGGGCCTGCGCCGCCAGACGACGTTCCCGCTCCGCCTACTCCTGCCTCTTCGCAACATCGCGACCCCTCTACGCCTTCCAAGTACAAAAGCAGCAGAAGTTTAAGCAAGACACCATGTCTTCCTCCGCGACGACCCTCAAGGGCCAGCCCCTCGACAAGGGCGTCCTCGATACCATCCTTCGACGGCGCATGTTCTACACCCCCGCCTTCGAGATCTACGGCGGTGTTGGTGGTCTCTACGACTATGGCCCCCCCGGCTGCTCCCTCCAGGCCAACATTGTTGATGTCTGGCGCAAGCACTTCATCCTCGAGGAGGATATGCTCGAGGTTGATACCACTGCCCTGACCCCGCACGAGGTCCTCAAGACCAGCGGCCACGTCGACAAGTTCGCCGATTGGATGTGCAAGGACCCCAAGAACGGCGACATTCTGCGAGCCGATCACTTCGTCGAGGCCATCCTCGAAGCTCGGCTAAACGGCAACAAGGAGGCTCGTGGCCTGAAGGTGGAGGAGAAGGAGGAGGACCCCAAGAAGAAGAAGAGAAAGGCCAAGTCCGAGGCCATCAAGCTCGACGATGCCGTTGTCAAGGAGTACGAGGAGGTGCTCGCCAAGATCGACAACTACGGTGGCCCTGAGCTCGGTGAGCTCATCAAAAAGTACGACCTCAAGAACCCTCTCACCGGTGTCCAGCCCTCGGACCCCGTTGCCTTCAACCTTATGTTCCAGACTACCATCGGTCCCAGCAGTAACTCGCCCGGCTACCTCCGCCCCGAGACCGCCCAGGGCCAGTTCCTCAACTTTGCCAAGCTCCTCGAGTTCAACCAGTCCCAGATGCCTTTCGCCTCCGCTTGCATTGGCAAGTCCTACCGAAATGAGATCTCCCCTCGTGCCGGTCTCTTGCGTGTGCGAGAGTTCCTGATGGCTGAGATCGAGCACTTTGTCGATCCCGAGGGTGGTAAGAAGCACACCCGATTTCACGAGGTCGAGGATGTTGAGCTCGTCCTCCTTGACCGTGACACCCAACTCGCTGGCAAGACTCAGACCACAAAGGTCAAGGTTGGCGAGGCTGTCAAGTCTGGTCTTATCGACAACGAGACGCTGGGCTACTTCATTGCCCGTATCCATCTTTTCATGCAGAGAATTGGCGTTGACCAGTCCAAGATGCGATTCCGACAGCACATGGCCAACGAGATGGCCCATTATGCCTGCGACTGCTGGGACTGTGAGCTGTTCACCACCTCTGGCTGGATCGAGTGTGTCGGCTGCGCTGACCGAAGCGCATACGATTTGACCGTCCATGCCAAAAAAACTGGTGCCCCCTTGGTCGTTCGTGAGCGACGTGAGGAGCCCCTCGTCATCGAGGAGTGGCAGATTGAGATCTTGAGAAAGAAGTTTGGTCCCCTTTTTAAAAAGGACGCTAAGACTGTCGAGGCCGCTCTTGAGGCTACGTCTCAAGAGCAGCGCGCGAAGCTGGCCAAGGAGCTGAGCGACACTGGCAGCATCACCCTCGAGGTGGCTGGTGTTGGCGAAGGCAAGGTCAAGGTTGCCAAGGATTCGATTGCCATCGAGTTCCGCAAGCGGGTTGAGAACACCCGCGAGTACACCCCTAATGTTATTGAGCCTTCATTCGGTATTGGCCGTATCCTATACTCTCTGATGGAGCATTGCTTCTGGACTCGCGGTACTGATGGTGCCGACGAGGCACGTGGTGTGAGTATCCTCTAATGCAAATCTTGACGACAGTGTAAGCTAACACAGTCCTAGGTCCTGTCTTTCCCTCCGACTGTGGCTCCTACCAAGGTTCTCATTGTGCCTCTTTCTACCAACGAGAAGTTCAAGCCTCTTCTGAAGACGCTGTCGCAGCGCCTGCGTACCACCGGTATCTCAAACCGCATCGACGACTCGTCTGCCACTATCGGCAAGCGCTATAGCCGAAACGATGAGCTCGGTACTCCCTTGGGCATCACGATCGATTTCCAGACTGTCCAGGACGGCACTCTTACGCTCCGAGACCGTGACAGCACGACTCAGGTGCGAGCTGACGAGGACCGAATTATCGAGGCCATCAAGTCGCTTGTCGACGGCAGCAAGACCTGGGCCGACATTGAGTCCGAGCTTCCCAAGTTTGAGGGTCAAGAGGTGGATATTGCTAGCCGATAAAGGAGCTGGGGTATAGCGGGCAATGTAAAATACGTATAGACGACAGAGCAAACCTGCCTACGTCAGTGGAGAGGTGGAGAGTCAGGTCATGGGGACGAGGATTTACCCAAATTCGATCTAGATATCCCGAATAACAAAAAGGCTTGTGTGATTCAGAGACTATTCTCTTCAGATCAATGACGCCGCTGAGCTTCTTCAATGTGACTACGTACCAGGAAAGAACATCTAGTAGCAGGAGGACCTTCAGAGAAGAGTGGGCTCTTCGGTGCTACTCACACATTCTCACACAGCCATGTAATACGGCCATGCTGTCAAGCAAAACCCAGTCAATAGCATATTTTAATTTGTCCCTTTCAATTGACCCTCTTATTGGATTTGTACATACCGGTAGATATCCTCGTGTTTGTAGGTGTCGTTTTTCGGATGGAAAAGACTCCGCAAGAGGCTAGAAGGAGCGGGCCGCCCACAAAGTTCTATCACGTGAAAGCCAACACCCAGGCATAGATACTGTCTAGAGAGTGTCATAGTTTAGACATGTGTAGTGCGTTTCGGGCCGGCGTGGACGGGTGCTGAGAAAAAATTAACTCATGGACTTTTATGGTTCGGGAGCAGATCAGGGATTCAAGATTCAGGCATAAGGGTTCTCTTCAAATAAAGAAGATGAGTAGAAAAAGGCGCGGATCTACAGTCCATGCACGCACGCGGCGGAGACGGCGGCGGGTAGAGAGGACTGGGATTGGAGATGGCAGCAAGGGCGAACATCCATATTACACACTCAAGTACAGACTCCAGATTACATAGCAATAGTGAGTAACTATGTACCCATCGCGTACGGTATCACCGTAAGTATCACCACAAGTACCACACATGCTGTTAAGACGGGTTTGCCCCGTGGTCAACGGTCGTGAGATATGGCGATAAACGTGCTCGCCTCTTCTCTGTCAGGATGTCTCGGGATCTACCACCAGACAGTTTCTGGCTGGCACGTTGGGGATATTGCGACGATAGACGAGGCCAGCCAAGCCTCCCTCGTTGCCGTCATTTCCAGTCAGCTTCCAGGGCAACGAGTATTGGTCGGTAGTGCTGGTAATAAGGTAGTTAAGCTGCGTGCTCCTTGAGATTGGGTTGCAATGGTGGGCCAGCCCCTGCCCATCAACCTCTCCGTCTTGAACATTCGCAGGTGAAGGCGGTGGCATAGATGCCGTAGTAGTAGTACTGGATTGGGGATGTCATCCGAGAGCACCAATCGCGCCCGATCCGCTCGCGCCGTCTCCGTCGCCGTGGCCGCCGCCGCCGATCCTGGCTCGCGCTGGAAATGGTCGCCACAATGTTTGCGGCCTCGGCCTGATCTGGGCATGTCTCGTTCGCGTAGTTAATGCTTATGGCGTTTTTCTGCTCGGATGGCGGCAAATGCGAGTGCGTGGGCTTTGCTGCTGGACTGTCCTGGACCAGATGGGGATCATGCGAAGAACGAAGATATGCGAAGACTGAGAGATTAGTACCAACTAACCGACTCATCGTACGCAGCATCATGTCTTGTAAGACAGAGCTGGAGGGGCTCGGTCGAGTCCCCGTACCAACTAACCTCAACGTGGGCACATCTGAACGCATCTGTGTATTCCAATGCACATGTCGATACGTGCCTGGTCAAGGTCCATAGACATGGAGATTAGTACCAAACAAGACCCCAGACCACTCCATGGGGCGATCGCGACGGCAATGTCACCCAAGAAGAACCGTCAACGACGCGTTGGCCTACCGTTGCGTTGCAACCCCGACATGGTCACGGCCAACCAAGCGTCCAAGCCAGGGGATACAAGATTGGACTGTGTGGTGGTAGTGGGGGCCGGGCCCATCATGAATAAAGGAGTCCCAAAAGTGCCAGAGAAGAGAGTCAGTGAGCTCAAGTGACAAATTGCTAAGAACGACGAGACAAACAGGCCCGGCGCCTTTGTTACTAGGCCCGCTGCTAGGTCATGCGGCTTGGGCGTCGAAGGAATGGTTTGTGTCGGCCAGCCCGGCCACCTGGTGAACCAGGTGGTGAGCTGGCGTTGCCGCTGGTGCGTCTCTGGAGCTCAATAGCACCCAGCTTTCAGGGCTTCAGAGCACATTACTTACTACGTCAGGCAGGGACTGTTAGGGGGCAACTATCGTCGAAGACGTAGTATATACTGCGTGCTTAGTAGCATGAGTGCTATCAAACAGAGCAGAGGGCAGTCACGATAAACACCAGGCCCAGCCAAGCCCCAGCAGGTATGTGCAAGTACCCATCTTGCCAGGCTTGTCAGGCAACACAGCATCAAGCCATGGTCGACGCAGGGAATACCGATGCATGGGAGCAATGGAGGCAATGGACCATTGGCGGGGCAGCATTTCTCTCCGACTAACTCGGCGTTTTTAAGTTGTCTGGAGCTGGGTCCAGCTTGTATTTGTAAGGGGGGACAACAGAAGCCTCCCCCCGAAAGGTCAAAGACAAGCCCATGGGAACACTTTTATCACTTCTAGACTTCGCTGGGCCGCCTCCACGCGGCAAGTCCCAATCTTATTACGGAGTTGGTAAGTGTCGTGTAGGTAGTCTAAGCACAAACATGTACGTTGCATCGGCGGAAAGACGCCCGTCGACAGACATCCAACGTGGGTACCCAAGGTGGTTGGCAGGCAAGCGGAGGTGAACAAAGAAGATGCCGGAGGCCGATACCTACTAGAACCTTAACTAGGACCACTGATACCCAGCATAAGGTAAGGTACGTAGTAGCCCAGTAGTAATGAACTCCCTCTAAGACGGACAGCTTCCAGTTGATTCATCCTACTGAATCGCCCGTCTACTAAGGTCTTTGTGCGCTGTGGGAACCTACGGATGCTACTAGTAACAGCGGGTGCTGGCGGCTGGGCCTCTGCTGGGCCTCAGCTGGGTCTCGCCTGACACCTCCTTCCCCACCCCTCGTTTCCCCCCGTCCCGTCACCTCCTGCTGCTACTTCTTCTCTCTACCTTTCCTTGTACTCCTACTGCTCCTCCTTCTTCTTCCTCTCTTCCTTAGTCGCCCTTCATCACCCAACCTCCTCCTTTCACCATACTTTCTCTAGATGCCTTCTCACACTTAATCCAGCGCTGCACCCAAAGTCACAAGCGCATCTCGGGGTGACTGAATCTCCGGCGGTCGTCTGGCTCCGCGCTCTCGCTTTCGCTCCCACTCCCCTCCGCTCTGCCGCCCGCCACTGCCCGCATTGCCGCCCAGTGCCTCCACCCATTTCCGCCCGCCTCTCGTTACCGACGACAGGCGACCTGGGCCTTGACCGCCGCTCCAGCGAACTACATGCCCTCAACGACCTCCCCGTGAGAAAGGCCTCTAGTTGCGCCAACGAGTAGATTGTTTGCAGCTCCTGGATAGTCAGCTCCACCCGTTCTCGTTCTCGTCCCCGTTCTATCGTCGCATTGCCAACCCACATTACTCCTGGAGTCTGACATCCTCCAACACCAAACGCAGCCGCAATCTGACGCAACTCGGCGAAACATTAACCGTTGCATCTACACGGCGCATCGCCGTAACCGCTCATCGCACTCCTGACTTGGATCCGCAACGCGACTAATATTCCCACTATCGCCCTGAAATCAATTCAAAATGGCCCAGAATAGGTACGTCTACAATGAACACCTCATCGATGACATCGCGCCTCTCGCGGCAAAGCGGGGTGAGCCGCTCTTCTCTTCACCTGGCGTAGTCGGGTCTTGTACCATGTGAACCAGAAGTGGTTTCCTCACGTCTCACTTCTTGCTCAGCCTGACGACCTCTCGATAATGAATGCCATTGCGTCATCATCAAGCGAGAGAAGGATGCACTTCCGTTCTGCCACCGCCACAGGCCTACAACTCACTTTCACTTAACAATCAGCTCTCCTGTGAGGTCGACCGCTAACATACCACAGCATGTACGCGTCTGGTCAGTTCATGAACCCGGGCCCAGCGCCACGACCTCCCACCGACCGGCCACGTCTGGCCTTGACTCCCAACGCCAACCTCCCTGGAAGCATGGCGAACATGGCAATCTCACCCATTCGCAGCACTGCGACCTCAACATACACCGGCTCCACCATCTCACTTCCGATTGCGCGCCAACAGTCCAATAACACCGATGGCATGGGAGGTGTTGCGGTCAAGAAGGAGGGTTGGGCCTCGGTCAAGGAGAGCAAGAACTTTATCCAGCCTTGGAAGCAAAAGTACCTAATCCTCCGCAAGGAATCTCTGGATTTTCACAAGACTGAGGGAGGCAAAGTCTCATACACACTATATTTACGAGACGTTGTCAATGTCGGTCGAGTGGAGGCTGCGGGCACCATCTTTGAGATCAAGCGGAAGCCAGATGGCGCATCCAACAGCCCCGGCGATGACGATGGCCAGACAAAGACACTTCAGATCAAGGTGAAGAGCGACGATGATCTCTATGAGTGGATTGACTTTGTTTACGGTGCATGCCCCGGCATGGGCGGTGTCAGCAACCCTACCAACTTCTCCCACGCTGTACACGTCGGATTTGATCCCAAGACAGGCGAGTTCGTAGGCTTGCCCCCAGAGTGGTCGAAACTCCTAAACTCGTCCGCCATCACCAAGGAAGACTACGAGCGCAACCCCCAGGCCGTCTTTGAGGTCCTGGACTTTTATACCGATCTCGCCAAGAGAGCAGAGAACCCAAACCAGTACTCTAGCCTCACCCCTACTCCCCCTGCTACCAGCCAAGGAAACAAACAGCTTGGATATGGCGGTGGTTCTTCAGTGGCCCCCCCTCGACCTGCACCTCCTTCCAACGCTCCGCGGGCACCGGGTTACAACACGCCTCCCCCTTCAAATGCGCCTCGCCGCCCTGAGCGACCCGACCGTCCCGATCGCCCCGACCGTCCCTTAGCACCTGAGCAGCAGCAACAGCAGCAGCGCCAGCAAATGCAGGCCATGGCACCTAATTACGTGTCCCAGGATGGTCTCAGAGAGGAGCAGCGCAAGAAACAGGCGGAGGCCCAGCGGCAGCGAGAACAGCGCGATATCGAAGAGCAGAACCGCCGCGATCTGGAGGCCTTCAACGCCGCCATTCCCAAGACCAAGGTTCCTCTAGCTCAACAAGAAATCGGTGGCGGATACAGTACATCTCCCCAGGCCGACCGCTACAACCCATCTAGAGCGGCCCCCGCGGCGCCGAAGCCCGTACAATCCAACGCCCTCCGGGCTCAGAGGCCCGCACCGTCTCCCCCAAGTGTTTCCGCCCAGCGACCGCCCTTGGCCACTCAGCAGAGCTCTGGTGCCCTTCGAGACCCCTCACAGGGACGCTCTCGCAACGACAGCCCGGCCGGCCACGCCAACGCCCCTCGGTACGCCAACGGTAACCAAGCATCACAGCCGCCCCGACAGCCGCAACCTCAGCCCCAGGCTTCGCGATTGCCTGCTCCTGTTAAGCCCCTCAACGTTGCACCCAAGCCCAGCCAGCCTCAGCAACAGTCCGACAGCGTCAAGGCTGCTGAGGCTGCCCTGACGGCCAAACCATCAGCTGCAGAGCGTAAGCAGGATGTTCGGATGTCCACTATGTCGGAGGGCGAGGTCATGGCCAAACTCAAGGAAGCAGTGTCCAAGGACGACCCCAACCTATCGTACTCCAAGCAGAAGAAGATTGGACAGGGTGCTTCTGGATCTGTCTATGTCGCCAAGATCAAGGACACTGCAGTCGGAATCGCTCGTGACGTCCTTCGACAGCAGGGCCCTCGGGCCCAGGTAGCTATTAAGCAGATGGATCTTGCTCATCAGCCTCGCAAAGAGCTGATTGTGAATGAGATCATGGTCATGAAGGATAGCAGGCATCGAAACATTGTCAACTTCCTCGACGCGTTCCTACGCAACAACTTTTCCGAGCTCTGGGTCGTCATGGAGTTCATGGAGGGTGGTGCCCTCACCGACGTGATCGACAACAACTCATCCATTTCGGAAGAGCAAATCTCGACCATCTGTCACGAGGTAAGTTTCTGAACAATGGTGACTAAACAGTGCTGGCGGCTAACATTTCTTCCCAGACTTGCTCGGGACTACAGCACCTTCACGCCCAGAGCATCATCCACCGAGATATCAAGAGTGACAACGTTCTCCTAGACGCTCGTGGGAATGTCAAGATTAGTGAGTAAAACGAGGCAAATGCAACTTGGAACCAAAGTGCTGACAACCACAAAGCTGATTTCGGATTCTGCGCGAAGCTTACGGAAACGAAGTCGAAGCGAGCCACTATGGTGGGTACTCCTTATTGGATGGCCCCCGAGGTTGTCAAGCAGAAGGAGTACGGACCCAAGGTCGACATTTGGTCACTGGGCATCATGGCCATTGAGATGATCGAATCAGAGCCCCCTTACCTCAACGAGGAGCCTCTCAAGGCGCTGTATCTTATCGCTACTAACGGCACGCCTCGCCTGAAGAAGCCCGAGAAGCTGAGCAAGGAGCTCAAGGCTTTCCTTTCGGTTTGTCTGTGCGTGGATGTCAAGAGTCGCGCTTCGGCAGACGAGCTCCTGGCTCACGACTTCCTCCGCCATGGTTGCCCTCTAAGTAGCCTTGCTGACCTCCTGGCCTTCAAGAAGCACGCCAAATGAGGGCGGGCACTCGATAAGATTCGAAAGGCATACGCTCAAGTTCTGATTTGGCTTTTTTGATGTGGTTTGGAAGCAGAAAGGACGCATATATTCCCCCCGAGTGATGGTTCGGCGTTTAGGATTGGGACGAAGTCGATTTGTGCCTTTCTTCTTGGCAGTATGTCCGCACCGCGTCAAAGTCCCACGCCAGCCTGCCCAGAGCACCAAGACCGGGTGTCTATCAATGATCATGATGTTCAAAGTGATAAGAGCTGGCAAACACCTAGGTAGGCAGGGTCAAGCCATGTCGGAACCTTTGGAGGCTCCTTTGGGAGGCTCGAATAGGAGGTAACTAGGTTCCGATGTTAAGGAAACGAGATTCACGCGAGGCTAATGGGACTATCAACGACGTGGGAATCTATTCCAGGAGAGGACTAGAAGACAACATAGAGGAAACTAAGGGTTGCAATGTTTGCGCGTTTGCTGCTTGATACGCTGTAGAATGAATGGACATGCCCAAACACTTCTAGCCGAGCAATTCGCAGTTCCAAGAGATTATGTTCACCCTCGCTGACGTTGCCAAGGAGCCACAAGTGCGAGGCTTGACAGGCGGGATGTTACATCTGAATGCATCTGGATACTAGATACTGTGCCGAGACGCGGCATCCAATATCAAGTTGACACGCAACTAGCCATCGGATCGGGCTCACTAGCATTATGTTCACAATCAGTGGCTAGTTGGCGTGCCTCACACACCATCGTTGACTCTAGGATCGATGAGCGGCTGAGGCGGCTTGGAGGAGAAATGCTGGTGGAACACGACTAGGCACGAAAGAGGCGGCCAGAGGTAGGGGTCAACAAGGCAACAAGGCAGCAAAGATATCCAATAATTAAGTAAGAGGCTGCATGCAGTTACGGATGTAGAGACGGCCTCGAAACGTTGACTGGCTGCCGGGTGACCAAGAGGCGCCAGGCGCGGGCCGCGGGCGGCAGGAGATGAAACGGGTGCCAGGTGAAGTGTCCAAGCCAGGAGCACTTGGGAAGAACTCACTGGAAGTGCAAGCCAAGTGCTTAGGCTACCTATGAAGGTAAGAAAGGGTAAGGGGTAGTTAGGTGCAACAAGGCGGATCCCAAGAATTGGGTCAGCCCAGTTGGGCGGGACGGAGAGCTCGTAGCGGACGGGGCATCAGCCGCTGGGGAAAGCCGAAAGGGGCTTTTTTTCTTCTTTTTTTTCCCTTTCCCTTCCCAGGGTCAGCTCGTCAGCAAGATGAGGAAAGAATTAAAGGTTAGAAGAGAGAACAGGACTACGGTAAAAGCGAAAAGAAGCAAGCGGTGGCGGAGTGAGAGGATGTGGTGGTGACAATGAGGGACGCCACCGGTTAGAAACCCCTTTTTAATACTAGTACTGTACTTCGTACCTGCGCCCAGTGTCCAAGCTTGCCAAGGTATGAACAACTTGCTTGCGTACTAGTACTGTATGTGCGGGTAGGGGGAGGAATTGTAGGGCTTGTTTCAGCATCATTGGCAGATCCATCCTCCGACATGGCTGTACAGGCCGGTGATTGGTGAGAGCTCCTCGCTAGGCGGAAGGGGAGCAATTGAGCTTGTACTGGGATACCGCCAATGGGAACATCTCCATCCCGTATGTCGGATTGTCCGGCTGTGCCCGTGGGTGGAAGGGGAAGTTCGATGGAGAGAGAGGAAGAGAGAAAGCTTAAGTGTGAGGGGGAACGATGAGGTTTACGATTTATTAGGTCTATCATAGCCAACATACCACGGTCTGTAAAGGGGCACAGTCAGGCTTGGTATCTAGGGAAGAGCCCTGGCAAAGAGTTCAGCCCATTTTATATTGAAGAAAGTTCCTCCTGCTGTACCTGAACATTCACCGGATCCGGTACATGGCGTTCCTGCTTCCCATTGTCGCCCATCAGACAGGGGCAGCGCAAAACGAAGGATCGGGGCTGGGCAGGCCTGCGCCATGCGTTGTCTCCCGGGCGTCTCGGGGCGTACCGACAGAAAAGGGACGGGGGATAACTTAGTGGAGGGGAAAGGCAGGGAATACGTGGTGACGAAACCAGCCAGGAAAACCCGTCACCTCCTGTAACTTTAACCCCCCGAGTGGTTAATTACTTCGTGCGAAGTACTGGATGTACGAATACCTATACCTTCTGGTACGGAATATGCCTTGTGCGCTGAGAAAGCTGACGGGATGGGGATAAGTGCAGCTAAGTAGCCTGGTCTGGTAAGCAGCAAACCAAGGCAAAGCAAAGCAGGCATGGGACCTAAAACGCCGTATCAGGTGTGAGGTAACTACAATATTCGTAATGTGTGTACATGGTCCTGGTACTTCGGAATAGCAATGGCACAGTTCCTGTTCGCAAACAGACGAAGGCTCTCCAGATCAACTTAAGTTATCCCATAGACTCTAGCATATATCTCCCTTCTCCTTGTTAGGGAGGGGAGAAGCATGGATCACTCAGGTGAGAACGTGTACGTTGCGTGTACAGGACTTGTGTGTGTGTGTGTGTGTGTGTGTGTGTGTGTTTCATGTCGAGTCGGGAAGGGGGGCAGGTTGCTGAGAAGCAGGCGTACCGTGTGTCGTGTGTGTGGTGCCGGAAGCTGCTCTGTGATCCATACGCACACGCGTTCTCGGTGGACACTTGTCTGGCCACTTTACTGGACAGATGCGAGACCTCGTACTGTCCTTTTGAACGAACACCAAAAGAAGCTGTGAAGCCTTGATAAGATGAGTTAGTGCGTATTAAAACACAATTCGACAGCAGAAGCGAACACACAGCCTCTTTCTCTTTGTCAGGGAATACATGGACGGGATGAAACCCACCCACGCAGCCACAACCGTTCCCGTTGTCTTGATGCCAGCAGAACGGACTGTTCTCTGCCACGTTTGGATAGGTATCGAGGCCACGCCTACAGTATACAGTATGAAGTAATGGATACGGTGGTACGAAGCACAGAGAGCAACCCCCTTTTACAGGTGGCACGTACGAACACAGCGAGATGCCACCACTATTGATACTTACCCAGATTACTTCACAGAACTAGTTCGTACCTACACGCAAAAGCCGGGTAGAGCCCTGAAGCTGCCGGCCCGCCCAGTCAGCAAGCTGGCCAGTCCGGGCCTAATAAACAGGAAAAAAGCCATCCACCAGCTGGTACCTCAGCACTGTATTCGTACTTACTCCGTGCAGGTACAGTAACTTGTACTTCGTACTCCTCATCTTCAATTCCATTGGATTGGAGCTGTGGTTCTTTCCAACCGCCTTGTCTCGTCTCGTCTGCCTCCTTCTCCTCCCGCATTCTTCCCTCTCAACCCAATTCTCCTCTTCCTCCCCCTCCCTCTCGTATCGTGCGCGTCCCGTCTCCTTCTCCAGGCTTCCCCCCTTGACTAAAAAAAAATTACACCTATTTTTTTTTTTATTGTCCCCATGAGGCCTGTATATTGATCGTTACGTTTACTTTACTTTTGTTTGTACCTCTTGTGCCTCTTTCCTCCTCCCCTCCCCCCTTCCCCCTCCCATCTCTCTGCCCTGCCCCCTTCCCTTTTTTTTTCCCTTTCCTCTTTCGCATCTCCCTACCTAGCCGCAGGCTCGGACGACGCACCGACACCGACGCACGCTGGGCGGCCACTCGACTCCTCCCGTTCAGTTAGCCTCGCTGGCCAACATCGCATCATTCGGCAACGTCGCTCCTCGTGGGTTTTTTTTATCCTTCCCACAAACCTCCAACCCTCAACCCCCCGACCGGCCGTCGACCTGCTTTCGACTTGGACCTCGAACAACGAAAAACGAACATCGAACATCAAACATCGAGCATCCGGTATCGAACATCGACCCATTCCTTCCCACCTTGTCCTCTTCTACGAGAAAATTCTCCTTGTAATACCGGCTCCTGGATCTACTTCCTGTTCGCATCGCGCTCCTTTAACACCCGGTTCCATCGCCATCGCCATCGCCATCGGTCCTCCTTCGCCCACGCTACGTTGTCCTTCCGATCACTCGAGAGGCACGCTTGAAACTGCTGCGCACCTGGACTTCCTCGTTCCCCAGCCCTTCGCCAATTAAAAGGACTCCTACGTCCCTGTCCACGAGTCAATTCCCCTTTACGAATAATATCCAGTGTCCGGCCCGACACCTTCCGTGTCACTGTCTCATGAGGTCGGCTAGATAATTGATAATGTCAACTGCCAGATCCGAACACTTGACTCGCGGCTACTCCTCCCAGTCTGCCAGTCAAACCCGTTCCGCCTCCCCCTCCGCAAGCAACTCCCCCATCGAACCTCCACTACCATCCTCCAGGTCTCCCTTTGGCATGTCTGGTGGTCTCAACCCCTCTGGCAAGATGGCGAGCAACTCGCGATCCGGGGCTGGTTCTCCGTCGCACGAGATGGCTGGTTCCAGCCGCCTGTTCTCCAAGAGGTTCGTTCGTTCATCTCCACATCAATATTCCTCCTCCCGTGCTGACCTGAACTTCCCCCACTCAGAGCCCGCGAAATTCAAGCCCAGGAAGGCGTCCCGGGCATGCCGGGAAGCCTCTGGGGCGGCCCTCCTACCAGTGGCAACTCGACGCCCCTGCGCGAGAACATCCCTGAATCTCCCACTGATGGCTTTCCCGACTTTGCCCAGCTTCCTACTCCCGACACTATGCCTCAGACCAGGCGCGCCCGCGCCGGCACTGTGCCCTCTCGATTCTCTCCTGGCGGTGCCGCCAACGGCCTGATTGGCGTCGCCGGAATGGCCCCAAAGTCCACCCGGCCCACTCCCTCCCAGAGTCCTTTCAACAAGTCGCCTTCCCCCAATCCCGAGCCCCAGGAGAATCCTTCCAGCAGTTCTACCTTGCTATCCCGTCTGCGCGCCGGCTCCATGCCCCAGAGGAGCCAGTTCGCGCCCATTCCAGGAACAAACTCTCCGTTTGGCCCCTCCATCTTCAGCAGCTGGAATCCAGCCGGTGTTGGACGTGAGCGTGCTTCGACTCTTGCCAGCATTGCTAGCGTCGGCTCCAACGGTCCCAGCTCTCCTGCCCAGTCCCAGTTCTCCAAGGAAGGTGGTGGTGAATCCGACGTCCATATGAGGACTCTAGATTATCTTGGACTTGCCGAGACACCTCAGCAATCCCGCGCTCAGCTTGCGACTCCATACCTGGCCAATCTCGATTTCACCAAGCAATCCAGCCGTTTCCGGTCCTACTCAGTTAACAACAAGGACAAGTATGCCGACGATGAGGACGAGTACGAATCGGAGATGCCACTCGACCCCCAGTATGTGGCTGCTCTCCAGGACCAGCTGGCTGCTACTAACGCCGCCATCCACAACCACAACTTGGCTGTCCAGGCCTTCGCGAACCAGGCTTCCGTCACCCGCCCCCGTGCTCGCACCGCCGGCGTCTTGGATACTCCCGGAAGCCGACTGATGAGAACCTACATGTCCGGTAACACCGGTATCCCCAACCCCATTGCGCCCGCCGAGATTCGCCTACAGGAGGACAAGGACTACGAGGATCTCCCCCAGGCCGTCGCCAGCATGAACCTGGGCAGATCCAACAGCCGCAACGCCGGGCTACTGAGTGCTGATGAGCAAGGTCTCGAGGGGCCTACCAGCGCACTCTGGCTCGGTAGCATTCCCACTTCGACCACTACCTCGACTCTAATCGAGATGTTCAAGTCCCACGGCCCTATTCTGTCTGCTCGAGTCCTTACTCATAAGAACTGTGGATTCGTCAACTTTGAGCGAGTCGAGAGCGCCATTTCCGCCAAGGCCAGCATGAACAGCAAAGAAATATTCCCCGGTGCCGGTCCCATCCGCATCAACTTTGCCAAGCCCCCTTCCGCTTCCAACACTCCTGGTCACGATGGTGTCTACCCGTCTCCCAGCCCTGATCCTTTCGCAAAGGGGCAGGACAACGCTACGGGCACTGGCTCTGCCGCTCCTGCACATGAAAGCGCGCCTACTCCCACTTCCACGAACACCGTTCCCAAGCTTGCCCCTCTACATGAGATG
The DNA here is from genome assembly GCA_003385265.1 of Neonectria hederae. Taxonomy (NCBI): domain Eukaryota; kingdom Fungi; phylum Ascomycota; class Sordariomycetes; order Hypocreales; family Nectriaceae; genus Neonectria; species Neonectria hederae. The sequence goes on along the minus strand of QGQB01000076.1, from coordinate 295,550 downwards.
ACCGCCGATATTATCGAAATCGTCAAGCAGTTCGGCGCAACCGACGAGGACAGGTTCAGAATCACCCGCAACCTCCAGTCCGCAATCCAGTACAACACCTTCATGGAGGAGATCCCGCCAATCCGTGAGCCTGCCCACACCCGTGTCCACGATGCACCCAAGCTCCGGGATATCCGCAAGCGAATCGACAACCAGAGCCTGTCACAGGCCGAGATTGAGAACATCGCCGTTGACATGTTGCCGGAAATTGCTGAGCTCGCATCGGACTACCTTGGCAACACGGTAGTACAAAAGCTCTTTGAGCACTGTTCTGACCAGCTTCGTGACGCCATGCTGGCTGAGATCGCGCCCCACATGGCTGAGATTGGTGTGCACAAGAACGGCACTTGGGCCGCTCAGAAGATCATCGACGTTTGCAAGACACCTACCCAAATGACCATGATTGTTGAGCATCTGCGGCCCTACACCATCCCGCTGTTCCTGGACCAGTACGGCAACTATGTTCTGCAGGGATGTCTCAAGTTCGGCGCGCCCTTCAACGACTTCATCTTCGAGACTATGCTGGGCCGCATGTGGGAGATTTCCCAGGGCCGATATGGTGCCCGCGCAATGAGGGCTTGCTTGGAGAGCCACCATTCAACCAAGGACCAGCAGCGCATGCTTGCTGCCACCATCGCTCTTCACAGCGTCCAGTTGGCCACCAACGCCAACGGTGCTCTTCTCCTGACCTGGTTCTTGGACACGTGCACCTTCCCTCAGCGCCGTACCGTACTGTCACCACAGCTCGTGCCTTACCTGGTTCACCTCTGCACTCACAAGGTTGCTTACCTCACGGTTCTGAAGGTCATCAACCAAAAGGCAGAGGCCGACGCCCGCGATGTCATTCTCAAGGCGCTCTTCTTCACTCCAAATGATCAGGTGCTGGAGGCGATTCTCAGTGACCATGCCTGCGGTGCTACGCTGATTTTCAAGGTTCTCACCACACCCTTCTTCGATGAGACCATCCGAACTCAGGTGGTGGATAACGTCAAAAATGTCTTGATCCGAATTAAGGCACAGCCAAGCCAGGGTTACAAGCGGCTCATGGACGAGGTTGGATTATCAACACGAAATTCTGGCAATAACCGCGATACCAGCACCCACTCGGAACATCGCCAACGTCCATCTTCGAGACAGGCTAATATCAACGGCCATCATCCCCAGTCCACCCACTCCAACAAGCCGTTCTATAACCCTCTCAATCCTCCAACCAACCCCCCTGGATTTGAAATGAACTACGGCAACCAGAGAAACGACAACCCTGACTCCAGCGTTTCGTCTTTCCCACAGTACAACCAGGGCATGATGTACAACGCGCCGAACACGCCCATGGCTGCGGCCAACATCCAGCAACTCCAGTTCCAGCAGAACATGATGAACCGCGGGCCGCCTCCAATGAACTATAGCTTCCCCCCTATGCAGGCCGGATACGGCGCCTACAACGGTAATAACCCGTCTGTCGATCAGTATCGCCAACAGAACATGCCCAATGGCAGCCCGATCCAGCCGCCTTCTTCGCACATGCCGCAGATGCCCGCCAGTCAGACTCCCTTCGCCCCGCCAGGCTTTGGCATGGGAATGGGCGGATACGGATATGGAAACATGGGCGGCATGCCCAACATGGGTTATATGCAGCAGGAGCAGGGCAACCCCAGACGCGGCCGCGTAAGACATGCCCTGTTTCAAAACGGACAGTGAAGGACCCAGAGCTAACAAGTTTTCCCAGAGATGATGAAACGTCGCGTTTCTGTGTTACTAAAATTGCGCTTTCTATTCTTAGACGAATCTATTGACACTTTCTCGCTTTATCAAGCCATTTCTGGCACAAGGTGCCATGAGGAGTTGGGGGACATGTGATTGTCATTCGGATACAAGGCACCGCATTTCACGGCCGCGTTGTCATGATGGTCCACTCGGACCGGGTACTCTCAGTGCAACTTTGGATGTCTTATCCTCTTGCTTCGATGCCACCCTTCGTTATATGCTTGCGGATCGGCGCGTGCACATCTGGCAGGTCTTGCATGCTGTACGCCGTCGCCCGCCAGAGGACGGAGAGGCAGGATTCTTCCACGATTGAACGAACCTGGAAAAAAGAATAAAATCATTACAAAATTATATCAACACTCTCGGGCATCCGCGGCCGTGTTCTTGTTCGCTTCTCCGTAGAACCTTCGTGGTCGTCCGGGAGCTTTGTCTTTGGCACTTTTATTGTGAGGCCTTGGCTTGATTAGCAGATAAAGGAGAGACCAGCCCACGGGACGGGACCTTGGGGCAGTCTCTATGTGCTTGGCTTGAGTGTGTCGCAGCCGTCGAGATGGCTTGGTTGTCTAGCTAGGAAAGAAGTGAGTGGTTTGATGATGACTTTTTGAGCTATTTCGCTGGATCTAGGACCAGACCGATAGCTATCTAGCCAGCAATCCCTGTTGAGGTGGATTGTATATTACCATGGAATCGCAAGGCCATCAAGGCGCGTTTCGACTTTTGTCTTCAGTTACCTTCTCGGTTTAAACAGGATGCAGTGATTGTGGTATGCAGGTTGAGGGACAGAGCGACATCACACAGTATAACAACTAGGCTAGTTAGCTGGTGTGTTTTGGTTTCTTCGATACCTAACGTGTCTGATTTTCCCACAATCCTGATGGTTCCCTCCCTGGTGGTATCAAAAAAACAGTCCCACCTATTCCATCCGCCTATGATACAACAAGAGCATTAATAAAACCCCCAGCGCTGCCGGCTGTACGTCCTCTACCTTTTAATCTTCCCCACCAAGTGCTACCCGCCCTCAAGACCATGTTGGCAACGCGGCAGGAATTTTGTCTGCGACAGTAGGGAGTCCGAGAGGGCATTCTTCTCGAAAAAGAAAAAACTCGCCAAAAAGCTCAAACATGGTTATTTAAGACCATGTTTGGTGGTGGTGTGAGAGCTGTGCGAGTACGAGCAAAACAACCAACGAAGAAAATAGCCTGAACAATAACAAGCATAAATTTGGGGGAAAGCACCCCTGTCGTCTCTATGCCATGGTCATGATGGGAATGCCAAAACCCTCCAAACTCCGGTGTCCATAGTCAAAGGTTCAAAAAGAAAAAGAAGGGGGAAAGGAGGTGACGGGGGCGTTTGTGTGCCAACAATTCATACAATTCTATGGGGAATAGGGGTATGCCGTAATCAAACACAAGTGCCAATTTATTTGGAAAAATTCGTCGTTCCCAAAGGGGGGGACAAAACAAGGAAGGGTGCTAGTCGAGGTCCATGGAACTCTCGGCGTGATCGATAGTAGAGGGTGGTGTAGGTTCGGTAATTGGGAGGGCCTCAAGGTCCTTTTCATGAGCCTCAGCGATGGCAGAGTCTTGCGGGGACGGGACATCAGGCACGGCAGAGTCTTGGCCAAGCATGACAGCGGTGATATGCGAGGGTGGTGCTTCGCCGAGGACTTCGCGAATGCGAGCGCCCATGGCATCCATCTGAGCAAGGAGCGCCCGGAGGCTGACCTTGTCGTCATTGGTCAACTGACCCAGAGCGATGTTGTCTGCGTTGGTCTTCGCCATCAGGGTCAAGACGCTGGGGTCTGCGGCAGTCTGCGGAATCGTCAGTACAGCGTGAAGGGAGAGACAGTTCGGCAGAACTCACAAGTAACGCCGAGATCAGGTCGTCAACTCTGTCCGATCTTTTCAGCTTCAGACTTGTCAGCGCCAGCGAGACCTGTATCTCTTCGACAGTTCTCTGTGTGTCGGAACCCTTGAGTGGGTGGCGGGTATCGCTGACAGGCGTAGGCAAACCACAAATCCATCGAGGTTCGTCCTGACGGGGGCCATAGCCAGCACCTCGGCGGCGGAGCCTTAGAAACGGTTAGACCAGGGAATGTGTTGATGACGCATCACATCACTTACTGCTCAATAAAATCGAGGACGATACCGGTCGGTTGAAGCTTGTAGGGGCGGCCAAATGAGTCCGGGTCTGGCCAGCCGGAATCGTTGGAGGGTTCAGGCTCGTCGCTCCAGTCCACTTCGATGTGGCCATTGTTCTTGATACCCCGTGAGAAGGCCGGGGTGATGGCCTGGCCTCCTCTGATCTTGCGGAAGCGATGGGCCGGGCCGAGGGGCGGCGCTTCTATCAAGACATCGTCGACATGAGTGGGGCAGCGCCAGGTCTTGGGAACGGGAGGCACAGCCAAGGGGGGATCCAGGCAATCCAGATGCCAGTGCAACGGGCAGACGCTGCAAGAAACAATGGCACGGACGTCAGTTGCGGATTTCTGGCAGCCATGGCAGATGACCGCTTGGCCGTCCTCGCGCTGCTTGAAGAAATCAGGGACCTCCTCGTAGCCGTTCTTCTTCCTGCGGCGCTTGATTAGACAGCGTGGGACGAGACAGGGCGAAATGGATGACCTACTTGACAGTTTTGGCGGTGGTGACCTCCTCATAATCGCCATCGGCACCAGCCTTGACTCCGTCAAATCGGGCCTGGAGCCGCTTTGGAAGGCTGAAGGCTCGAGGGATGCTCTTCTCGAGGTTATTGAGGGCATTCGCAAAAACGCCCTTGTGCACGGGGACCCGCGATGGGTGTCGTTTAAAGAGACACTCATTGCAGAACCACTCGTCAGGCAAGCTCTCGGACTGCACCATGCCCACGCACTCGAAGTGGAATGACCGGGGGCAGCCATCGCAGCAGACGACATCACCCGCGGCACCGCAAGCGGAGCAATCCTCATCGTTGTCCGAGGCCTGGGGGTCCTGTCAGCGTCCACGTCCTGTCACATCGTCATGCACTTCCGAGTTCCAACGCGTCGGGGGCCGGCCGGAAAAGCGGATCTGCAGGGGCCACCAAAATTGCCCTTGTCTGATGATCCTGGCTGGACCGAGGAAAAAAGGCGCCACGGCCTCAACAATCACCAAAGCAGCCGTAGCCCCCGTTGATCCATCCTGAGAAAACGGCGTGGACATGCCTCGAAAGCTTTTGGGAAGGAGATGAGCCACGTACCTGTTCCTTAGACGCCCCGTTAACGACTGGCGACTCTCCCAGGGTCCGAGGAAGCCCTGCGGCGGTTCCTCCCTTCTTCTTCACCGGTCTGGACGCAGAGTCAGCATAAATCATGTCGAGTTTTAACGAGAAAGTGACATGTGTGAACATGGACTGAAGACGCGTGGTCTTGTCCCACGCGACGCCAAGGTGTAGGTGTGAACTAGAATGAGAATGAGAGTGAGAATGAGATGAGACGTGGCTTCTGAGCCCTCTCGGTCCCTCATTCCCGTGCTTGCAAGCACAACCGCCACACTGGTGATGATTGCGCGCGCCGGCATCATTGCGATGATGACGATGATGATGATGTTATTTTGTTGCTGGAAGGGAACGGTTGATGGAGTCGTTGACTTACGATGACTTGACACGGAGACCAGATCTTTGCTTCTTGGGCGGGCGCAGCGTGGGAGTGACAGCTCGCGATCCAACGGTAGAGCTGCCTTCGCCTGGCGGTCCTTCGCCCTGGAAGGACCAGGCGACGGGAGAGGATACTGCGACGTCGACCTCATCGTGAGGCCTCTTGCTGGCGGATCGTGTGGCCCTGGTGGTTGGGATCGCCATGGAGTGACGCGTTTTCTTCGTCCTCTTGGCGGGCGTCGCAACCTGCTCCTCGTCGGGGCCGCGGATGGAGCTCTCGCGGACGGTGACACTACTGGCGAACTGTCGTGCATCCCGTCTTCTATCCCAAAATGAATCGGCGTCATCACTGGCATCATCGGCGACAGGGACAGGGTCGGCGGCGGCGGCTGGCATGGAGACGGAAGCCCTGCCGCCGTTCTTGGCCGCCTTGGAAGACTTGCTGGACAGGTTGGGCAAAGACTGGGCAGCGGAAAGCCTGCCAGGCATACTGGCACTTGCACTGGCGTTGGCACTGGCATCGGCCGAGGGCGTGTTGGATGCGATGCGCAGGGTGGGAGAGTTGGATACGGATGGGTTGGACCTGGCCTGCTTGGTCTGGGAGGCGAGTGATTTGCGGCGGGTGGTGATTGGCCGGGATTTTGGCGCATCGCTGGAGTCGGGTCCGGGTCCAGGGCGAGTAGTGGGAGTGGGAGCCCCTCGGCGTGCTGGGCTGGCGCCGTCCAAGCTGGCTTCAGGGGACGACAGACTCATGGCGGACGACAGGGACGAGTCGCTTGACGCAGAGTCGCGTCGGGGTCTTTTTCGTGAGGGCGTTCTAGGCTCTTTGTTGGTGATGCTGCTAATGCTGCTGCTGCTGTTTCTAGTTCTGTTGCTGTTGCTATTGCCGTGGCCGTTGTTGCCATGGCCGCTGGCGCTGGCCGCCCGCCCCGACGCCATTTTTCGCGGCGTGTCGCGGGTGGCGTGGCTGTGGGTATGGCTCTGGCGATGGCTCTGGCTATGGGCAGAGTGAGATGTTTTAGCCCTCTTGGCTTCTCGGCCCTCTGACTGCGGCTCCTCAGGATGCTGCAAGAGATTTCCGTAGGGTGCAGCCTTCGGTTTATGAGGCGTGAACCGGCTGTTGGTCGACGGCGGCACGAAGTAGTAGCAGCCCTGGTTGTCCTTCTTGCCCTCGCGCTTCTTCTGCTCAACCTTCTTGGTGAACCTGCGAAGCGTCGCTGCATCCGCCGTCTGGTTGAAAACCTCCTCGATCATGGCCACAAAGCGGGCTTTGTGACAGTTTTCGTCGTAGAGTGTTCGGAGTGCCCAGGCAGTCGGGTAACGATAGTGTTTGAGTGCTTCATCCACGGCTGCCTCCACTACCCTGTCGGTGAACTCCTTGTCCTCGGGATCCGGGCGAACAAACTCTTCTGCCTTCCTTGCCTCCTGTGCCTCCTGTGCCTCTCTGGCTTCCTCGGCCTCCTTTGCGTCCTTGGCCTCCCTGGTCGCTTTGGTCTCCTTTGGCGTGACCGGTCTCGTCACAGCAGTAATGGAGCTCCTCCGGGCGCCTGACGAACGACGAGTCCGCTTTCCCAGGGATACGCGCCCTGACTGGCGACGTTTCGGGGGCTCCTTAGGACGGTAGTCGTCGTCGTCGTCGTCGTTGTCGTCGGCCACAATCTTGACAGCGATGGACCTCCGTCGTGGCGGTGTAGGGGGAGCGGTGGAAGGTGGAGGGGAAGATGCAGTAGCCGGAGGCTTCGGGGCGGGCTCTGAGGCAGAATTTGCAGCAGTTACAGCATTTGCACCCGACGGCCTCAGAATGATCTTGCGCACCGTGGAGCTCGTCTCGGGGCCCGCCTTCTTGGTCTTGGGAAGGGCGCCCAGCGGCGCCATGTTCTCCACGACGCCATATCGGACCAGGCCGTCATCCTCGAAGCTCGCCTTGGCCTGCACCGAGGGCTCCAGCCACCGCTGCATAAAGGTCCGTGATGCCTGATTCGAAGAAGCCTTTGACGCGTCGGCGAGTCCACTCCAGCTGGCGGTCTGAGGCTGGGCCGGGCTCGAATAGCGGGATCGCGTAGCTCGAGTATTTGTTGAAGAAATCATGGTGGTGCCGGGCTGGCTCGTCGCCCCTGGGCCGCGGGACGGGCAGCGCACCTCTTCAGACCTGGGGGGGCGATGGTCAGCAAGCGGCACAGAACAACGCGGGCGGGCTGGGGGCAAAGGGGCAGAGGTTACTTGGCTCCTGTTCTGCAGCATGAATTTCTGCAGCGGGATCGCGTCTTTGGGAAGAGAGGACGCGGTTTCTGGAGGAAGAGAAGAGGGTGTGGGTAGGAGGTTGCAGGCGGGCTGCGAGACAGGCCGAGGAGGAGGCGGGCGTGTCGGACAAGGGGGCAACCCGCCGAAGCACACCCAAGAGCACTCACTGCAAAGGCGCTGCTGCAGACCGGGACTGCAGAGCACAGCACAGCACAGCACAGCACAGTGAACAAGTCGTAGACTACCGTACAATGCGCACGGAATAGGTACCCGCCTCGAGCCGGCTCAGTGATGCGTGCTTTTGTCGCCTTTGTCATTTTTGTCCTTGGGGGGGAACTCAGTCGCCCGGCAGTTGGGGCCCCAGGCCTCTTAGGCCTCTCAAGCCTCTGAACCTCTGAGCTTCTGAACTTCTCTCTCCCTCTCTTTCTCTTTGGCTCTCTCATCAGTCGCCTCCTTTTTTGCATCATGTCCTCCCTCCCGGAGCTAAGGGAGCTTCCTGATGTCTTGCGGGGAGCTCTCGACCAACTTTGTGGGCTAAAACCCGCGCTCCCGTCCCTGGCTTCGAGCTTGACTTAGTCTCACTCGCGCTCGACTCATCCGCCCGGCCCAGCCCCAGAGGCGTGGACTTCCATCCCGGCACCGGTAGCCAGAGTGGTCCCGGCGAAAAGTCCTCCCCCGAGACTCTCTTTCCACTTCCCAGTCTCACTCACACCTCGCACCTCACACCTTGTATCTCACACCTGACACCGGGCAACCAACACACACACATACTTCGTACACAGTGCAGTGGGTAAATCCGTTGAATGGCGCTTTGATTGGGAGGGGAGAGAAAACCCAACCGCCCTGTCTAGGACTGGCCCATGTTTTGCTGTGCTTTGCTGTGCTTTGCTGTGCTTTTCTGTGCTTTGCTGTGCTGTACTTGCTTTGCTGTCTTGCTTTGCTGTCTTGCTTTGCTGTACTTGCTTTGCTGTGTTTTGCTTTGCTTTGCTTTGCTTTGCGGTGCCCTGTGTTGCATTGGGTAGTCCCTCCACGGCAGATGCCTTGTTCGAGGCGCTGGTCTGGTCGATCCAGGCTGCAAAGTTGGTCAGCCTCGTTCTGACTCTCTGTTCTCTCATCCTTCTTCTTCCATCTCTCTCTCTCGTCTCATCCTCTCTTACTCTGCATTCTTTCCCTGTCCTCTTCTATCCCATCACATCACATCACGCATCCCGCATCCCACAAAGGCACGTCGTCCTTCCTCTCATATCTCACTCAGACTCACTCGCCTTCTCAGTCTGCATCTTTTCCATCTGCCCCTCAGTCAGGTGCGAAATCTGGAAACCTTGTTGAGAGAGGCGACTAGTCAGTGCCGAGCTTTGTTGGGGTTTCTATATACCTGACCTTGCTCGACTACCATAGCTAACATGATGGATACCGCTTCCAGGGAGCTCTGCCGTCCCTGGCAGCCTTCGAGAGACCTGGCGCCGTGGGGAAGGTCCTCCAACAACGAGGCCGGCCCCCACGAGAGCCTGGCCGTGGCCCAACTTGCCGATATACACGTCCGTAAAATTTTGCGCCTCTCGCCCCAGTCGCCCAGTCGTCATTCAGGCTACCCCCTATTGGCCCCTGAACCGGTCATTTCTGCATCGGCTTTAATTACGCCTCGCCCTCCTTCTTGGTGGCCGTCTTCTTCTTGTTCTTGTTCTTCTTGTTGCCCGTGTTTCGGGACAGGGGCTGTTCCAGGATCTTAAGAACCTCCTCATCCTCAATCTTCTTGTCCGACTGGTACTTGCTCAGGTCAAGAGCAGGGGGGGCACCCAGCTTGGTCACGCCGTTCTTGGTGATGGCTATATCCATGTCAGTATAGACCTCTATATATGCTTCTGACCAGGCTCTCCTGTGGCTTTACTCTGCTCTACTCTATAAAAGGGGGCCACTTACCAAAGGTGGTGAGAAGTCTGGCGACATCACCGTTGTCCTTGTCGCCAACCAACTCGTACTGTCGGAAGACGTTGCCTCGGACGCACTCAACAACGCCAGATTTGGCATCTCGCTCATCCTCGAGCTGCCTCAAGCTGAAGGGGAAGGTGCCGAACTTCTTCACGACCTCGGAGAGGATCTTACGAGAGGTAGGTCGCTTCAGGCCATAGGTCTGGTTGGTGCGGCGGTGGAGGGTGGCACGCTGGTCAATAGACTTGACCTTTCCGGAGCCAGTGCTGACACCAATTTCAACGCCCCAAACCTCGCCGACCTCGGGAACACCGTCGCCCTTGGTGCCTTCGGAGGGAGCAAGGACGATCTTCTTGGTACCCTCGATCTCGTTGTGGCCAAATAGCCACGAGGTGGTGCTCTCAACAACGTGGACGTCATAAGCGCCGGTAACCTTCTCGATCAAGCCGGTAATCTTGGACTGGGTAGGGGGCTTCTGAGAGGCAGCCTTAGCCTTCTCCTCCTCGGTACCCTGAGCCAGCAGGCCGGGGGGGACCATCAGTCGCAGAAGAAGCTCGTTGGCGTAATGGGTAGCGAGGATTAGGTCGGCCTGGCGGCCAGTGATGATCTCGCCGGCCTTGTCGGCGGGAACAGCGATGACGGTGTCGCAAACGATGGAGCCGAAGCCATCGATCTGGGCGCCGAGCTGGATCTTGATGGGCTCTCCATCCTTGATCTCGGCATTGGCCTCGTTCTCATCCGAGGTGAGAGGGGTGTAGGGTGTGACATAGGACGCGGGGGAGACGGTAGTGGGGTGAGAGAAGCCTTTGGTCTGGTCAGTGACAAGGCGCAATTGAGAAAGCGAGAGGTGACGATGACGGACCCTTGTTGATCTTCTTGCCTCGGTAGACCTTGGCAACCTCCTCCTCGATCAGCTTGTCACCCTGCTGGCAGATGTCGACGATCTTGGCGCCAGGGACGACAAGCTTGGAGACCTCGGCCAGGACCTTCTCGGAGATTTGAGCGGCGGTCTTGTACTTGGTGATGGTGTCGGGGTTAGCCAACGTGTAGTCTATAGGAAAGGTCAGTTGCTATTATCCGCAGACACGATGAGAGGGCCGGCGTGGTGTTGGTCGTGGAACGGAACAGCAGTCAACAGCTGGTGGTTGACGCAGAGCTTTGGCGTTATGTTTATGCGAGGCGGGGCAGCTCCCAACTGAGGGGCAGGAGGGAGCACCCGCAGCGCAGGGCAACAGGTCCTGGTGAGAGCTGCCCGCTGCTCTTGTGGGTTTGTGGGAGCTGGTTGGGTCGGGAGCAGCAGAATTCGGAGCGGCACGTGTACCAGGGGAACAGAGACGGGAGACTCACCGACGACTTCCTTGTCGTTCGACTTGTCGTTGGACATGATGGGCAGGATTCTCGGGACAGTTGCGGGAAAGGGTCCGGGTGTGATGATTCTGTCGTGGCAGACGGATGGTTGCTAGGAGTAGAGCAGGTGGAATTTGAGAGGGGTTTGGGGAGGGTTTCGAGGGTCGGTGGGGTTATTAATTGTATTCCAGGTTGTTTATTAGCTAGGTTCGGGGCAAGTAAACTCGCCTGTTGTGTGCTGTGTGCTGTGTGCTGTGTGCTGTGTGCTGTGTGCTGTGTGCTGTGTGCGTCTCTCCGTCCTTTGTGTGTGCGTGCGTGCGTGTGTGGTGCGTGTGCATGCGCCACAGACCTCGAGCAGCATCATCCCGGATGCATGACCAACCACCAAACCCAATGCTCATCGCGAGAAACCTTGTCGTACCCCACAATTGGTACTGTTTTAGCTGACTGGCTGCCAGTCCCTTGCCTGCCTTGACACTAGATCCAGCAGCGCAGCTTGCAAGCAGGACGAAGGCGACTCGCCTCGGCCGGGAGCAGAAAGCAAGATGTCGCCTCGGTGCGGGTTACGTTCAAGCAGTCGCTGGAGCTCAGCGTTATACGGTAAGTAGGTAGGTACCTAGGGTGGGTAGGTCTGAGGTAGGTAACTACCCAGTCTAAGTTCCTTGGTAGTTAGATGACTTCATCCAGCCCTACTTTCCGCCTTGGGCAGCTGGTCACTTCAATTGCCCCTCCAATTACTAAGTAGTAGCTCTCTGCGTGGGGTCGTTACCCTATACCCATGGCCATTTGTAGGTGTCACCATAAGTTGAAATATCTAATTGACGGTCTCTGTTCTGGCATCAAATACTACATGGGCTTTCCGTTTTCTATCCTCTTATGGCTATTTTGGGGTTGGGTCGCGGAGCTGGTATATGACCCTGAGCATTGACTCTCCCCTTAAGGTCTGAGTCTGATGCACACACAACTTCAGCAGAGTCAATTGAGTCGGGTGCACATCACAGAACAGAAGTTAAGGATCATTATGGAAACCTCCACAGAACGGCAGAGATCAGTGGCGATCGGAACCACAATGAAACATTCCGGAATATAGCAGGATCTGGGTTGTATGTTAAACGCAGAACAGACGTCGCTTGTAGTCCATCTATTTGGACATTATGCCGTACTTAGCTCATAGAGAGAGACATGACATGCCAAGAATGTGCAGTGCAAAGCCACACTTCACGGGCATCTCCTGTGGCGCTTTGTCACACTTAGCCCGTGGCTAGGAGAGTATTGTGTACCCACGACCAGTACAGCATCACTGTGACAATACAGGTCTCAATACATGCAGCCACAGCCGCACGTACTTAGCGTAGCCTCTTCCATCGACAGGGGGGCTTCCCATTTCGCGGCGCGGCAGAATCCTCCCTCTGCCCTGGAAGCAAATCTACGCCTTAACTTACTGCCTGGCATTTTCTGGCCTCGCGCGCTGTTACACGCCTCAAACCACACAACCACATATCCCCCATCTACCGTCCGCCGTCCACCATCCACATACCCACGATTCAACACCACCACTCCCGCTTCGCGTCGCGCATTGAGACCCGAGAACCGCGCGTCCCATCATCTCCCGCCACCGTCGCGGCCCTCTCGCTGCGCCGCGACCGTCCGCCATGGCAGCTCAGCCCTCTGCGTCTACGGCGCCTGCGACGGGCTCGGCGTCGACCGCGACGTCTGGTCCCGGCAAGGACTCCACCACCAAGCCCACCGCTGCCGATATGCCCGTTCGCACCAAGGAGACGTTTGATACGCTCATGGTCGAGCGTTTCATCACCCGGGATGCCATTGCCGCCGCTGCGCTCGGCGGTCAGCTCGACCACACCCGGAAGTCCACCGCCGACACGCGCGACAAGATCCAGGAGTATCGCATGGTTCGCACAGAATATCGCCAATGGTTCCCGCCCGGCAAGCTGTACGGCGAGGGCTACAATGGCTTCGCCAATGGATACACAGAGAACCAGGCGCCCTCCAGGATCATCTATCCCTCCCAAAAACCCCGACCTGGCCAGCGCACCACACCACCCCTCAAATACAAGCGCAAGGATATGCTGAAGCAGGCCGAGCAACATGAGGAGTTGGTGCCCCTGCGGCTCGAGGTTGAGTGGGACAAGATCAAGCTACGCGATACCTTCACCTGGAATCTGCACGAACGCATTCTGCAGGTCGAACTGTTCGCTGCACAGCTTGTCGAGGACATGGGCCTAAAACCCCCGGCATTCCAGCCTGTTTACGAGCAAGTTGTCCAGCAGATGCGCGAGCAGCTCAGTGATTTCTATCCCTTCGCTTACACAGAAGAGGACGCGCTGGATCCCGAGCTCCCCTACTCCGCATACAAGAACGACGAGATGCGAATTCTGGTCAAGCTCAACATCACTGTCGGCCAGCACACGCTTGTTGACCAGTTCGAGTGGGAAATCAACAACCCGGCCAATTCCCCTGAAGAGTTCGCAGCCAACATGGCTAGGGATCTTTCTCTGTCCGGAGAGTTCGCAACGGCTATCGCCCATTGCATCCGAGAACAGACGCAATTATTCACCAGGAGCTTGTACAGCGTCGGCCACCCCTTCGACGGACGACCTGTTGAGGACCCCGATCTTGTCAACGCTTTCCTTCAGACCCCTCTCCAAGCCGTCTTCCGACCCCAGCAGCAGGCCAAGGACTACTCTCCCTATTTATACGAGCTTAGCGAGGCCGACCAAGAGCGGAACGAAACCATCCTCTCGCGCGAGCAACGACGACAGAAGCGATCTATCAACCGAAGAGGTGGCCCACAACTCCCAGATCTTCGAGAAAGACAGCGCACTATCCGGACCCTCATCATGTCGTCCGTCCTACCTGGAGCTGCTACTTCGATAGATGACACCCGTCTGTACAAGCGGGCTGCTGGCACTACTCGGAAGCGCGTCGTCCGCGACGGCGACCTGTCGGAGTCTGACGATAGTGAAGATTCAGCTCCCGACTCACCCGCACCCTCACAAATCGCCGGCACGGCCCGAACACGAGGCATGCGTGGAGCTGCGTCTGCGGCTCAGCAAAGAATGGCTAACCTTGGCCGCTCGGAGACGCCAGAGACCGCTGGCTCTGTCACGCATCACCACGAGACGCGAACGACTCGCCGCTTTAGAGAGGAGACGGATGAGCCAACGCACCTGATAGTGACGCTGAAGGTGAATCGGGATAAACTCAAGAGGCTGCTCAAGGGCGACTATCGCAATTCGAGAACGCCTTCGCAGACGCCCGTTCCCAACCCTCGAGCCGCCAGCGCTTCCGTACCTCCACGATCTATGCCTCCTCCGTCTACTCCCTCCGCATCTACTCCCACCATTCAAAACTCCTCAACATTCCCACCCGGTCAAATAGGCCGTCTACCAGCCCCCCCGCCCGTGCCCGGGCAGTCACCCCCACCAGCTGTAAGTAACGATAATATTGCCTTGCCACCAGGCTGAACCCTTTCGTGTGCTGATATCATACCCTCTTATAGCCCCCCCCACCGGAGTGGCTCATCAGCGCTCTGAAGCAGTTGGAGAAGCAGTACCCCAACGGCGACAAGTTCGAGGCTATAATGAAGTACTCGTACCTGGACCCTGTCACAGAGCTTCCCATCCAGGGGCAGCCGCTCCCCGAGGGCGTCAAGTATGCTTGGCTGCCGCGAATCCGCTGTCTCGACTGCATCACCAAGCTGTACACTCCTGGCCCCGACATGACCGCCCAGAAGTTCGAGCCTCACCTGAGGTACTCGAGCCACCGCGACAAGGTCCGTCAGCGCCTGGCCCGGGATGCTGGCGCGTCAGGCTTCGCTTCATAGAACAAGCTGAATCCTGTTTGTGGGCGTTGTCCACACGCAGCACCCACCTTTCGTATGTGCATTTCCCGTTGCGCTGGTTTCGGCCTGTACTGTAGAGATGAAGAAGATGTCAGGAAGGACAAGGAGGGGCGTTTTTTTTCTTTCATTATCATCATTGTCAACCAAGTCTTGGGGAGTAAAACCTGTACATAAACACACGCGCCGTGGTAGGAACCAGGGGGCCCGGGGGCACGGACGACGAGGAAGCGATGGGCGCCAAGGGGACCCAATCCCCTTTTCCCCTCGAGGTCGGTCATTTTTCTGGAGTCTTTTGTCTGGAGACGGGGAGGGTTTTAAATAACCACATATATAGCTGGGTTAGGTAGGACACGGGAATATCCAAGGCGCGGTTCAATCAGCCCTACCGCATCGCGACTCCATCTGCAGCGTTGCTTCACCTCACATCATCAGGGTCCATACAGCCTAAAGCACTGGCAAACATCAAAACTCATTATGGCGATAGGGCGAGAAGTGGGTATACGAAGCTAAGTAAATACAAAGGCCTCCAGACTCCACCCGATGTCAAAGACAGTCCGTCCGATAACTGCCCAGCCATCTTGACATCATCTCATTCAGCCTAGATGAAAGAACAAAAACTACAGCCCATAATGGCCTCCCATATACCCGATAAGATCTGGTTCAAGCCACCTGGCTGACCTGTGTTGCGTTGGACGCACACAACTCTGCTGCTACTTGCACCTTTCCATCATTCGTCACTATCCACGTCCATCTCGTCCTTGCCCCTCCGCGACCTTGTCGGCCGGGAGGGACGCTGATTTTCCGTCAGGGCGATAGCTTTTATAGTCGGCTTGACGACCTTGTCCTTGGAAGCAGCTACCTTGCGTCCGTTGGACTTGGGCGGCTCGGGCTCTTCATTCTCAGATTCAGGGGCATCATCCTCATCCTTTGCCGGCGCGTCGTCTGCTGATTCCGCGTCGCTCTCGTCGTCATTATCCTCATTGGCTTCGTCTTC
Organism: Neonectria hederae; assembly: GCA_003385265.1. Lineage (NCBI taxonomy): Eukaryota > Fungi > Ascomycota > Sordariomycetes > Hypocreales > Nectriaceae > Neonectria > Neonectria hederae. The sequence goes on along the minus strand of QGQB01000076.1, from coordinate 279,765 downwards.
ATTAGAAGGGACGTCCGAGAGCTCTGAATCCTGGTCCGAGTTTTTGTTCGAATGCTTCTCCGAGTTTTTGTTGTTCTCATACTCCCACTCGGCCACGCCTTCCAGCATCTCCTCCTCGTCTTCTTCATCATCTCGCTCAGTGTAGATAGAGACCTTGTGGGCACGGCCGCTACGGCGGCGCTCTCCTGGAGGTGGCGAGGAGGTATCTTTGGAAGGTCGGGATCTCTTAGGCTTCGAACTCTTCTTCGCCGTTGCCGTCTTGGACTTTCCTGCACGCTTCTCTCGAATCACGGTCTTGATCTGGGTTCTAGCCCGCTTGGCAGGGGGATCATTCCGCTCATTCATAGACTTACGTTTCTGTCGAAATTTCTTAGCGGCCATTCTCTCTCGTTAATACTCGGCACATACCTTCTTGCGATCCATGGCCCTGATCAAATCGTCCAGCTTCTCATCCAGCTCATCTGGAATGTATAGCTTCTTCGCAATTTCCTGAGCCGCTTCACTGGAAGGGAGCGCCTCGTAGAGCCCGGTTGGTACACCGACCTTGCCGGGCCAGGCTTGGAAGACCCAATTCCTCCTCTCCTGCCATTTTCGAACTGCTGCTTGCGCGAGATCGCTCAGCACGTAAAGTCTCTCGCTGGCCTCGGGGTTAATGGCGTCCCGAGTTTGTTTGACCCTTTCCGCATACTTGTAGATCAAGGAAATGTTCTCCTCCGAAGCGACGGCGCTGAGGTAAAAGAAGTAGTAGTTGGCGAAGTCGGCGAGGTCGTTGGGATCGGAGCTGTAATCAGGGTGGTGGGCCAGCAAAGGAATCAACCTTCCCATCATGGCCTCCATGATCTGCCTCTTGCCCTCGGCGTAATATCGCACACGGGACTTGATCCAGGCCTCGACCCTGTTCTTCAACTCTGACACTGGCTCAAAAGCAACCAGGAAGAGAATCGTGTAGAACCTCGCTCGTAACCGCCCCCTGGTGAGATAGTTCTGGAGCTTCTCTATGAAGCGACGACGAACTTGAAACTCGTTGTCTTGCACTAGCTCGGCCAGCTTGTTGAAGGTCGCCGCGTCCAACTGATCGTCATACTTTCTGACAGTGCAGAGTTTCAAGATCAGCTGGCCGGCAAGAAGCCGGAGGCGCTTTTTGTGGGCCAAAGGAGTGTCCTTGATCTTGCAAAACTCCCCTTCCGTCACGACAAGCGTCCTGAGCAGCTTGAAAACAGGCTTGACCCTCTCAATGGCATCAGGCTCCTGCTCATTAGCCAGCACCTGGTTGACCAGCATCTTCAAAGAGAGGCACTTTGCTTGGAGCTCTTCATTCATATCCGCATCTTCAACCCACGAAGGCTTTGGATCTTCCTCCTCGGTACGAACTTCACGTAGAATATTATTGAAAGCAAGCTCGTGGATTGCCTTGTCAAAGTCCGCGGTGACAGTCGGAGCTAGTCGCTCCAACTGGCTAACCGCGGCAAGCCGATTGAGGAAGTGAGATGATCCATAGCCCCATTCATTCATAACTTTCTGCAGAAGATTGGTGGCAGTAACCTTGCCCTTCTCATCGTTCTTGGCGAGTAAGATGTTCACGGCGTACTTCGCGGCTCTGGAAGGAGTTCCATAGAGCGCGTAATCCATGAGCACCTGGATGAACTTCCTGTCGTAGGTGATGTCGTCGGGATACCTCTTGGAGTACGAGGAATATGCTTTGAGGATATCTACCAGGGCGGGGTCATTGGCCCTATTTTCTGATGGCACTTGATTGATGATCTCGCTGCGAAGGTTCTCCGAATGGGCCTTGAAGAGATCCGGGTTCCGTTGCGAGATATCATTGAGAATCTCGTGAGCAACAATGCCGAAACCACCCTTGTCGTTCTTGGAATAGTCCATGATGGTTGCAAGGTGGCTTCGGTTGAACATCAGAGAGCTAGACCGATAGATGAGAGGGATGAGTGTGTCTAAACAGCTTGCTGCCGAGCTGGCCTGGATTTTGGCGATGAGCTCATTGATAGCCCTTCGCACGGTCTTGTAATCGCTGTTAGAACCGATGGTGAATTTGATGAGCTGATAGATGCGGCGATCATTGAACTTTGCGAACTTTTGAAGATCGCTGCGAACCTTGAGCGGGTCGGGGAAGAATGTACCAAACCATTGCAACGTCTTGTTCAAGCCAGCTTTGACCTTTTCCTCGTTCGAATCAATGACACCGCCGTTGTACGCCTCGCATTGCTGGATAAAAACACTAACACCCTTGGCGACTTGAGGTTGGCGAGCCTGCATGGCAAAGAATGCCTTCTTGGCAGGGGCATCGAGTGACTTTAACATCAACAGGATTCTCTCAGCGCGAATCTTGTCTTGATCAGTCTGGCTTCCGTTTGACTGTCCTTGAGACTGAGAAGACCCAGCAGCAGCCTTTTGCCCCTTTCCTTTGATCGACGGGTACTTAAGGGGGACCAGACACTCGAACATGACTCGATCCAAGAGGATGTTCAAATCAGGGTCATTGGCATAGAACGCGTTAACGATGCGAGACGGCACTCCGCCCAAGCAAGTCTTGACGGCTTCTTGGCCTTCAGCAAGCTCTCCGGCACCGACGGCCCAAAGCTTTCCGAGGAGAACCATGGCATCAACTCGCACAGCTGGTCTTCGGTCTCGACAGCGGTCGGCAAGACTCGCAAATATGGACCCCTGCTTATCGACACCGCCATTGACGCCAAGCTTTAGGACGATATCACGGAACTCAAATAGTTCAATAGCCTTGACGGCGGCTAATCGAACCTTTTCTTCACTGTCATTGAGCTTGTCTCCTAGGCCCCTGACAAGTTCGTTCTCATCCTCTCGGCTCAACCCGATGCCGCCGGCAGATGTGGACAGGATGTAACCTACGGCCGAAACCCAGGCGGCGCGGATGGTGCCGGTTTTGTCATTTCTTCGTCCGACGAAGTTGCGGTAGGCGACGGGGTGCGTTTGAGAAAAGGACTGGGGAGAGTAGGGTTTGGTCAAGACACTTTCCTCAGATGCCGTTGCTGGTGTATCGTCCAGCAGTCTTAGGGGAGGGTACGCAATGGGATCTAGCCCAGGGGGTGGTGGGGGTCCTGCAGCGCCAATTCCGGAAACCATGTCTCCGATGGTCTCGGTGGCAATCTGACGTAGATGGATGTTATCTGCAGAGAGCTCGGCCTCGATTTGAGGGACAACATTCTGAAGGACAGTCGGGGCAGCTCGCCAGAGCTCGCGGATAAGGAGATGGGCTTGGCGTAAACTCTTCAGATCCGCGTCTGAAGGTCCCGAGATGGCGTCTTCCTCATCAGAGTCGTCTCCCTGCCGGTGGCCATTGGATTTTGTCGCGAATCCCGAGGCATTGAGAATGACATCGCTAAAGTACTGACTTACATAGCGTGCCATCTTGTCTAAGCATCCATTGCAGATGTTCTTGGCCATGACGTATGCGGGTGGCTCCGATTTGACGAGAAGGGTGGATTGGTTGCCGTTTTGCTCTCGGTTTCGATTTCCACCAGGGGGCGCAGCTCTCAAGAACTGGCTGATAATGGCATCGATGATTGAAGCTGACACGCTACCTGACTCATCAATCAACTGTATGAGCATCTCGGTGAGATGAATCTCAACATCCTTGGCGACTTGCTCTTCAGAGGCAGCCTTGGTGGACGACACTCCATCAAACGTGGAGTTGAAGAGACGCAAGAGAAGGTCGTCGGCGCCGTGAACCTCGGTAATGAGAAGAATACTCTTGACGTCAGTTAGGGACATCAGAACGTATTTGTGCTGGCTGTCGTAAGGGTTTGTCGGATCATGAAGTGCCGGCAGAATATCCTTGATGAACAGGGTAAACATCATCTGCATTGTTGGGTTAGCTGACTAGTGAGGGCGAGTTTGGAGCTGCATTGATGCGCACCTTGAGCTGGTCATCTGTCAAGGGGGCGTCGGGCACGTAGAGCCGCAATATGTCGACCAAACAACACGCGGTGTAGGCCTTGACGCCACGGTCCTTGTGCTGCAGGAGGTTGCGATGACCAAGCTTGGCGGCGACGTCCTTGAGCGACTCAAGGTCGGTGGCGCCTTGGTCGAGGTCGGCAAGCTCTTTGGAGAGCCTCTCGAGACGTTTTAAGAGTGTGCCAACGGGAATTGGCTTCGCAGGCCGCCATGAAAGCTCCTCATCGAACTCTAGGCTGCGCTCCTCTCCCTCGTCTTCCTGGTCGGAGCCGTGCTCGCGAGTCTCGGGCTCGGGTTCCTGGTCTTGGTCATCTTGGTCCATGACCTCCTCTTCCTCCTCTTCGACCTCTGCTCCCTCGGCGGGCTGCTCCTCGACGGGCTTCTCAGCGCGTGTGCGACGGCGCGCCATAGTGCGCGGTGGGTGACTGGCCGCTCTTTGGATGCGAAAGATCAACTACCGGGGCTACTGGTGGCGGCCCGAGGGTCGGTTGCGCGGTGTTTGGGGGTGTTGCAGACGGGCGCGGCTAGGGAAATGCTTCGAGTGGTCGCGAAGGTCGGATCGTGGGTTGTGGGTGGCGGCGCGCAACTGCTACGGCATCGCATCCGCCTAGGGAAATATAGGATGCAGCACGTCAGATGCAATGGAAGCTAAGCACCGGGCGGCAGACTGGCGAGGGCCGGGCGAGTCGTGGGAATGAGGGTGACGCCGCGCGGTTGGATGGTAGAGACAGAGGGACGGAAAGGGGCGCTGGAGGGAGAATGCGAGGATGGGAGAATGGGAAGCTGGAGGAGAAAGTGGTGATAAGAGGAGGAGGAAGAAGACGATGCAGTGCGTGTGCGTGCGTGCGGTGCGTGTGCTGTTGTGCTTTGCGTGTCGCTCTATGTCGGCGGCAGGTACTAGACTGCAGGAGGTGGCAGACCTAATTACTGAGTATGTACTAGGTGCTATGCATTCAAGTTTCGGGGGCGTCGTGGGTGCTACGCGCGACGCGACCTATCTCGCTCTTTGCTGGAGCAGCCCACTTTGGCGTCGGGCCTTGCAGTCCAGTCCAGTCCTGAGGTGTCAAGGTGTCTGTCAAGGTGTGAGGCCTGGCCAGTGACCATCCCGACTTCCGAGTAATTAGCGCCTGTAGTTGGCGCCACCTACACCACCACCACCACCACCACCTCTACCACAACAACACCCCAGCGACAACAGCTTCGTCAATTTACTTGCGGCTTCGTGATTGATCGGGCCCGGAAGCGGAACTGGGGCCGGACCCCGCCAATGCGTGCAAGACTCGGATAATTGAATAATCTCTGGATTTGTAACTTAATCCGTATACTAGTTAGTACCTGGCAAATAGTAGCCAGCTTCCTCTCCCGTTGCCTCTCAATGCCATGCATGCCGCCGTTAAAGTCAGGTTTCGTGATTAAATCTAGACATGATGCATTGTACTGGCTTAATTTAGCTACAGGGATTATACATAAGCTTTCTTTCTACCGACTTCAAGTACCTGTTGTACATACTCACTCTTGCTCTTCAACCACGAAATATATAATATACTCATCCTTTCTCCAACATCTTATTAAACCCTACCAGAACTAACCACCTGCCCTAACCCTTCTCCTGAGCATACCGTAATAAAGTAACAATTTGGAGGATATTTGGGATACTCATAAACCATCAGTCATCTGCGAATTCTTATAAATCAACAGAAAAGCCTGGAACTCTCCCTCAACTACACCGCGTCATACCACTGCTCACGTTGTCCGTGCTATGCCTACCCAGTTGACTGTGATTTCCTGAAGTCGAAAGAAAAGCAGGTTGTCTACTGGGGAAAGAAGAAGCGCTTCTGGGGTGGGCCGTGGATCTGTGTACACTGTGCCCATCGGCCCCGACGATCTTCTCATCTCTCCGTCTCCTCATCTCGTCAACTTCTGTAAGACGTCCTGTTGCTCATGACACAGCAGACTCGACGATATGAAATTTGGCTGTGGAACAGGCGGTTATCTGCCGCATATGTAGTAGGTGCTCGACAGGAAGATGGACCCTGCTGTGTATTCTGTGGATTGATTCGACTCCTCTCCTGTTGGATTCTCCAACTCATGATGCGAGACCTTGCGATCCATACTTGCTCCTGTGAAGCTTCAAATATCAGAGTACGGTTCTTACTGCGAAAAACTGCCTTTGCTGATTGCTACCCGGTCAACATCAAATGCTCCTAACTTGGCCAACACTCCATCTCTCCAAACCCCCCATCCAACTCTAGGTTTCTAGACACACATTCGTCGTGGCATTGACGGTGATACTCAGCCGTTCCATCACAGCCGTTGATGTACTACTCGGGTCTGTTTGCCTCATTTCACCACCGGGCGACACAGCACACGATGCGCAACACACAGCGCACTAATGTACGGGCTTGTGACTCCGTCCTGGAACATGTCCGCGGTTTCGCCCTGGGTGATTTAGGAAGCCCCCGTAGTACAGCACTGGCTGTATCGTTTGCTCACAGGCGAATCATTTTCCCATCCCATAAGATGGAGCCGCATGGCTCGTGAATCTCGGCCAGGCGGGCTTCCCGATGAATGGTGGCGGAGGATGTGTTCGTTTGCTAGTTCTGGAGGTACTGTACTAAGTACTTAGGGAGGCAAGCAGGTAGGTACTTAAGTAACTGATACCTTCAAAGGTTGATGAGTGTCCTGAGGAGCATAAGGGAAGGTATACCTGCCTCCATCTCCTCCTTCCAAGACATATTCTCCCACTTGCGCTTCTCCACCACGCTTGGTCTGACCTTCACTCGTTCACTATTTCTCTTGATCTGACTGCCGCATACCCGCTCGTTTGATAAATCCTTAAACGAGCAGCGATATCATCGAAATAACAAGTGTAAGCAAGCCCTTTCTTCTTTATTTTACTCACCTGCTGTATTCTTGTCACTGCTTCCCCTTTTAATCCGTCGCCTGCTACCTGTGCTCACGAACACTCCACTGCACAGCGAGTCCAATTCTCTCGCATTCTATTCTTGAACCTGTTTACAAGTCCATTGCGGTCAGAGGGCAGTTCAATTCACTACCTGAGGTGGGTTTTCACATCGTTGATTCACTTGCCAGCTGGTTTGGATTGTTCAGCAGCTGTCAGCTCCACAGCTCCTCAGCTTCTCACAGTTGCCAACCAGCTGGCTGAGACGATGCCCGCACAAATACCAGAGATCTCGCTCATCTTTCTCTTCCATCATTGATTCACTGTCATCCAGAATCAGCTGAGTTTTTTCTGCGTGCACCGTCTCGGCATAAACACTCCCACCGCGTTTGTTTTCTTCCTCCCCTACTCTCTCCCCTCTCTACCCACCTCTCGCATCCTGCTTCCTGCTTCCTGCCTCCTGCATCCTGCAACTTCGCACTCACCTTGTCTCTCGTTTTCGACTCGCCCTCATTCACCTTCGTTATCAGCAATCTGACCCGTTTGTTTCCTTAGCAAAGCCTTGTTGGCAGCCAGGTACGTGTCGCATAAATCTCTTCTTACTTGCCCACTGTTCCTCCTCCGCTTCCACAGCACAACCTCTCACCGTGCAACCTTCCACCCGCGAGGCAGAACCCTTCTTCTTCTCAGCATCTCCTCGTCTGACAAACATAGCATACATCTAACTATTACGGCAGATACACTCGTTTACCCCTCTGCTTAGTTACCATCTCCGATTCAAGTAGGGCGGCCATCCCTTCTCCCACCTCGTGTTTACCGTACCTGTGTTGACAGCTTGGGAACAGTGGCAACTATGATGGATACAGAAAAGGCCCCGGAGATTCAGGGAGACCAGAGGGTTACTCTTTGTCAGAAGCTCAAGGCTTCTCTTACCCCAAAGAAGCTGCTCGTCGGCTTCGTTATCGTTGTTTCTATCCTCGCCGTCATGTTTGGCATCGGTGTTCTCTCTGCTCAATATGGTAGGCTCGCTGTCCCTTTTCAACTACGCAATGCTGACTCTAACCATAGTAGAGTCGGAAGCTCACTCGGATGGAAAAGTCGTTGTAATGGAGCAAACTGGGCACGGCATGCATCACGGTCTCGTTCGTCGCCACGATCACCATGATGATGGCCATGAAGATGGTATCCCAATTCCCATTTCGTGAGTTCATCTTGGCATTCCTTTGAAATACCACTTGTTAACCGTTCACAGGACTCAAACTGCTCTCACTACTCTCTACAGTATCAGCCGTATTCCTGAAGTAACGACTGAGACTGCGACCGTGACTGGCACTACTTACATCACCGTCGTCGCCCCGCCTAAGGTTTCTACCGTGATTTCGCTTGTCACCGTTGAGAGCTCCTCCGAGGTCTGCAGCATGGAGGTCGTCACAATGACACAAAGTATTACCGTCACAGTCATTCCTACTCCATCCTCTCCTGAGGATGTGACTGTGACCGGCAATCCCTCTACGTTGACCGAAATCCGCACCGACATTTCAATCTCGAGCGGACTACCAGATGCCACCGTTTCTGGCAATCCTGGTACCTTCACTGACGTCAAGACGGACTGGTCTGTCTCTCGCAGACTGCCTGACGCTACCGTACCGGGGAATCCTGCCACGGTGACCAATGTACAGACCGAATTCTCCATCAGTAGTGATCTTCCTGACGCAACCGTGTCTGGCAATCCTTCGACTGTCACCGAGGTTCAGAGTAGCTACTCGCTCACCAGTGCCAGCATTTTCACGGTCATCACAATTACCGACCTGTGGCCCGCTGAGCCTTCTGTGCATACCTTGAGCACTGTCATCGAGGTTACCACAGTCCAAAAGACCATCACAGTCCAAGAATCGTCCCTTGTCGTCGTTACCGTCTCAGAGATCTACAGCGAGCACGCTACCTCTGCCTTCGAAGGCGCCACCTCCGAGGCCGCTGGCGAGGCCATCACCGCCGTCTCGCCAACCAGCACCTTCACCAAGTTCGTCACCAAGACGAGTGGCGAGCCTCTGGTCTCTACCACCATCGTCCGGGTCCCCGAACCTCCCTATCCCACCGCTAACAATACCATCGCGACTGGCCCCTCCGGCACCGTCACAAGCGTTCCCAACCCCACAACGCCCGTCGTTGTCATTATCTCGGGCGGATCCAAGAAGCCAGAGCCCCGCGGCTGGGGCGGAAACGGCACCTCCAACCTTGGCTGTGCCATCATGCTGATCGCGACCGTCATGTTCATGCTCTGAGGGCCTAAAACACCAATATCCCCTTGGCTCGAGACGAAGGGATGTAGCCCAGGAGAGTAGGGCTTAGTTTGGGATCTTTTTTGAGTCTCGCCAGCTTAATTTGGCATGGGAAGAAAACTGGAAATCAAAGTCAAGGGGTCTATTTTGGGGCCGTTGACTGCCGCCTACCTAGATAATTAGTTGAGATGAGGAGCTAGGTAGAGTTCGAAATTCAGTACCGCGATATGGCTGTTTTGTAACCCACGAGATCCATGATTGTGACTCTAATTTTGTGAGCGGCTGCCTAGAATCTCGAAGCTGAGGGGCTCCTGGAGAGACATTGCAAACCGAACAACGTGATGCCTGTCCTCCCAAATCTTTTGACCAAACGCCTCGCCAATTCCTAGAAGCACTCTCCCCAGACGCCATCTCCCCTTTTCACCCCAAGTGTCTCCTCCAGCAACCTTACCCAGCAGCTAATAAACAGGTGACCAGAAGAAGAAAAAGTCCTTTGTCTAAGCCATGCCCTTGGCCAACGTGCCACGCCCCCGTCTTGTCCTACGATCCAGGGCTGGGCTAAGTGGTGTGTGAGGTCCTACCGGGAGCGCCTCTCTTGATCCAAGCGGGCCTGACGGGCCTTCCAGTTATCGCGGATCCGGCTGGCTGCCTTGTGAAGGTCCTTTTCCGAAACGCGGTCGTTGATGCTCTCGAGAACACTCACGATGGTGCTCTTGTGGTTCGCCTCGCTCTTGTCGTCTCTGAAACGGACGATACGCCACCGGGCCTGGTCGTCTAGATTGCACTCCACGATGCGGTCGTCCAAGGGGTCGTTGAGGCCCTTGAGGATCTCCCACTCGTCCTCGGTCATGTATACCTCGTGGAAGGGCTCATAGCGTTCTGGGCCGCTGTCTCCCGTAAAGACAAACAGCTCGGCTTTGGGGACGCTGTCGTAGTCGATGAACGGCTCCGTGACGCCGTCACGCCTCTCCCACTCATCGGGCTCGACTGTGGGGAACGTCAGGCGCAGCCGACAATCGACTGTGTTCTCCTCTGGAGGCTTCCACTTGAGGATGTGAGGGTCGGTGCCGTGCTTGTAGGCTGTGTTGCGGCAGGTGAAAATAAGGCCGTCGTTGCCGTGCTTCAAGCTTGGCAGGACTTGCTTGAACATCATCTCGATTCCGTAGCCCAGCTGGAAGGGTTTCATCTCTACATAGAAAGGCTGGAACCTGAGCTCATCGGGGAACTCTTTGAATAGCTTCATGTACGGCACGTAGAGTCGCTCCTTGAAGTAAGCCAACCGCTTGTCCAATGTTCGATCCATGAGGTTATTGCCGTCCATGACGAGGCAGTCGAAGACGAGAAACCTAGGCTCCTTCTTGCCATTGGGAAGACTATCCCATACCAGTTCGCCATCGACGACGGTTGCTGAATGAAAGGCTCCGTGGTCGTTCTCAAGAGGGAAATGGAGATTTCTGTTGGTGATGAACCAGTAGTCGTTCTTGCGGTCGATCAGGTAGTGCGCCTCTCCGCCGTTTTCGTCGGCCGTCGAGTAGAGAAGATATCGGATACCGTCCGATTTCTCACAGACGTAGTAGCTGGCGATTGACGGTTAGCAACAATTCAAGATCAGGGGAATCCTGGCGTCGGTGTGGTTACTCTTGCTTGCAGAGCTCCTCCAGGTGCTGGCGAGAGAAGCTCACTGGCTGTGCGCCCGGGAAGCTGGTCTGGTGCCTACCCAGTAGCTCTGCAACTTCCTTGCGCATCGAGTACAGTAGCTGTCCTTCAGCCTTAATGCCAGGCTCGTCGATGGAGGCGATGGGGCCATCTGGAGGTTGATCCATGGTGACTCGATCGGTTGGGGAACTGGCGTTCAGTCGAATGGGGGACGCGCGTGGTGGTATCAATGAATCATAGAATAAGAAACGGGCTAGGAGCCATTAGAAGAGCATAATGCGATGTAGGTTTCTTTGATTGTTTGCACATGAAGGTTGCGACAAATGTGTTTGTCGCGGCAACGCAATGTCCCTTATCGATAAGGCTATTGGCGCCGCATCGCTAAGGCATCGTCCTAGACGTGAATCCGCAAGTTGCGATAGGGCGTTCGAGTAGTGGTATTCGTAATTCATCCCCCGGAACTTAACAATCTACCCAAGTTGAGAGCGCACAATGCTGTCTTGTTATTGACTCAATTTTAGGGCTTCAAGGCCGATTGTAAAAACGGTTGCACCTCTCTTATAAAGATCATGCTCAAGGCGAAGTTGATCTAATTTAACCTTTTGACTCTCCGCGTTCTCGCCGTCTGAACCAAGGAAGCAAGATCGGGGGGTAAATCTATGAACCCCTCACACTCTTGTTGAAAGGAATTCGGAGTCCTTAGTAACTATTACGAGTCTCTATCAAAGTGGAAGTGGCGTTGCCCATCGGCATTGCTCCATTCAATGCCAAGGACTCCCTCCTTCCAAGGTGACATCCTCTCAACCCCTGATACGCCACAGTGAAGAGAGCCACCAGCTCCGTGAATTAATGTAGTTTACCATTTTCTCCCGCTGTTCATTCAACGTGAGAGAACCTCGACCTTGAGCACACAATGTAGGCATCTCATGCCTCATCAATCTTCTCGACCTCGGCTCGAGCTTCCTCCCACTGCAGCTTGCTCTTCTTTGCCCATTCAATTTGGCTCTGCGCATAAGCAAGCTATTTATTACGTGTTAGTACGCAAAGCGAAACATTTGACTCGGATCAGACTTACCATGTATCGCCGCAAGTCCTCTTCCTTATCCTTCTGAAACCTCTTCAGATCTTTCAAGACGCTTATGCTCGCGTCCTTGACGTCTCGCTCGGCCGCTACCTGCGCTTGCTCCAACTGCCCGATGCTTTCTCTCGTCTTTCCGATCGTATCTCGTCGGGTTCGTTCAGGATCAACGTCTACGACGCCCTGCACAGCATGGCGAATAGGGCCGAAGATCTTGTTCGTAATCGAGTTTCCGCTTGGCATCTTCTTATGTGAAGGTACACTCGCGCTCCTCTCGGGTAGACCTTGGCTGGCTGAAGGTGTCGTAGGGAAGTCACCATGGGTTGGCGGGAAATCAGAGTCAATAGACTCAGTATCTTCGTTACCGCCATCGCGCCGATATTGGGGGGCAGCAGGCTCCCTGAGGCTTGTTGATCTCTTCGGTGGTGGAGAGATCTGTTGGCTACCTGATAGATAGTTCTCAATGCGCCTTGCCTCTGCCTCGCTGCGTTCCAGCTGGTCGAGAAGCGCTCTCTTTTTGTTCAGCTCCTCGGTTGTCAAGTCCTGCTGCACACGTTTTAAGACTCTGTATCTGAGAACGCTGCGGACGACGCCAGCGAACTGCGCATTCTCTCGCATCGGTTCGGCGAAGCTTGCTCCGAGAGATCCCGACAGTTCCTCAGTTGCAATGTATGACAAGTCCGCGGCTTGGCCAACTCGCTCGATTGCCGGACCGAGCGAAGGGGCCTGTTCTGATACAGCGAAGGCATTGTATACAGATCCCAGCTCGCAAAGATCGGTTGCTAGAGATGACAAGTGATTAAGAGTCCGGCGATTTACTTTTTCCATGGGACCCGTCAAAAGCAGCTCCATCTCCTTGATGGAAGCCTCATACGAGATGAAGTACGGGTCCAGCTCTTGTTCGCTCAGGTTATGCGAGTCAGGCGGAAATCTACCAAAGGCATGAGGCCCCCCTTGAATAATGCCCGAGCTTGTATCGTGATTCGCACCGGCAACCGTCTTGAGCTTTGCCGACACTGGGGGGACCGGGAGAAAGTTATGGGCAGCGGTAGGGTTTGCCGTATCCAGGGGCGGCGCCTTCAACACTGATTTCGGGATCGACGCAACCGGATGAGAATGGAGAACCTCGCTCTGTCATCTAGTCAGCATACGCCATCTTCATGTTTGGTCAATGAGACCTACCCAGCTGGCGTTGGGGTCGAGGAACTTCCACCAAACGCCGTCTGTTCTGACAATGTCCATCCGGCGACAACGGTTCAAGAAGACCGCGAGCATTCGCTTTCGCAGATCTATAATCTGTTGGTCTTGTTTCGCATTTGTCGGGTTTGCGGCATAGTCGGCCATGGTGTGCTTCTCCGGGATGGGGGGGATAACGAGAGTGGGGTGGAGGCGAGTCAAGGCATCGCGCAGGGAGGAAAACTCAGAATATCGGCGTCGTACTTCGAGATCCTTTCCTCTCATGTAAGTAAAAGCCCCTGGAGAAGAATGTAGAAGGCCAAACATACCCCGGTCCGGATAGTGTACACAATGTACCTGCCACCACTCTCGAGGCTCTTACCAGCGTCAGTAATGACGATGGGCAATTCGGGGTTTTCGTAAAGTATCTGTTCGATTCGACTGTCGTAGCCACCGGGCCTGCGGCGGAGACCGGCGTCGTCTCTTGAGGCTAGATCCGTATCGATATCGGCGACACGAGCGGCGTCGAGGCCAAGCTGCGCCTGGTCATCGTCGCTACCGGAAGTGGGAGTGTGAGGGGGTTCGAAGGAGCGATCTGTGGATGCGTGAGAAGAATCAGCAGTGTCCCAGCCAGAGCCATCGAGCAGGCCCGAATACATCATGTTGAACTGGGCATGTCGCGGGATGGAAGCGCAGCGAGGAGGGACTCACAGCCTCGGGCGGTCGGGGATGTCGGGTTTGCGGAGGAGGATGTTTGCGAGTCACGGCGGTCAAAACTGGTTCCGTATGGGTTGTTGTCTTCGTCGTTCCACATGATGGATTGTTTGCGAGGTTGCGGGCAAACAGCAGTGAGGTTAAGCTGGTCAAGCTGGCGCCTGGTTGGAGAAGCTGTGGCGGCGATGGAGCTTCAGTGGTACCGACGAGTGGGTAGTAGTGGCTGGTGGGGGGTTCCTTGGCACTGGGCTCGGAGGGGCAGCGGTGGTTGACGAGAGTATCGGGAAGGCGGTTGATGCAGGAGCGCGGGTTGAATCAAGGAGCTCTTGCTATCCCACAGATTCCAGAAGACGGCAGAAACAGGTGTGAAGGCGAAGGCGAGGTAAGTCTTGCGAGTGTGGGCGGTGTCGGCGTATGGGTTGACGTTTGGACGGGGCTGGATGGATGTGAGGTGGTGGCCGTGCTAACTAGGCAGACTGGGTACTGAGTGCTAAGGGTCTGGCGCAACCACGGGCAAGCTCCGGAAGTGGTTCAAGCACCTTTCTAGGGAAGGAAGCCTTGGATAGTAGTAAAGGATAAAGTAGGTACCTACCTAGGATGATGACGCGCTGGCAGCCAGCGCAGGGACCAGTAGTACGTACCCACAGTGGATGTCATCACCGGGCAACGGTAAAAACCACAGGCAGACACGGCATGGTGGTCCGAACTTATCTCACTCTCAAGTCGGCTGTTCCAACTACCTACCTAATTAGACGATGATTCATCTGCGTAAGAAGCTAACGGAAGCAAATGCATGAAAGCGCCAACAATTTCAACCTTCAACCACTGGCTTCACCGTTGTACATCGCCTTAAGACTCGGCCGCCACCACAACACCCTTCGCGCCCATGCCATCTAGCCGGTCCTTCCTTGCCTTTCAGTGCCTTGCCATCAACATTTCATGTGTGGTAATGGAGCTGTCTCGTCCTTGATGAACTGCTGAGGTGGAAACGGACCACTGGTGTCATCGTCACTCATCTCACTGGGAACTAGACGCCTGCGTTCGCGAATTAGTACAATAATCCTACGATTTCCGAAGTTGCCATACCTCGTTTCCCAGTTGATTCCGCGAACTTCCCGACCACGATAGCTTCGCCCCCTTGACTGATGCCTCCCTCTTGACACCCGGAAATCTTGGCGATGAATTGCAGCCTAGTTGAGTGTAAGCCGGCCTAATGACCATAATGGAGCGAGAAAGTCCTCGTTCTCTCTCCCATTGTGCCGTCGTTTCGCCGCCCTCTGTCTTGATACACTGGGTGACCGGTGATGCCTCTCCGAGCGTTAGACCCGTGCGACATCACAAGCTTGACGTACCTTACCGTGAGGCTGCACGCCGATTGATATGGTCGACAGAGACAGGCTGTGCTAGTACATGTGCTTGGCTTGTCTTCAGACTGGGATCTGTGTGCCAAGTGACAGGCGTCACTGGCCTCGAATCTGGACTCTATCCGGACCGAAATGAAGACACTGACGGGAGAGAATGCCTTTCATCTGTGTACAAGTCGCTTTTAAGACTGCAGTTGCTCTTTGTCGCCTCGTCATCGGTAACTACGGTTAGGGGCTGATGTTCGGGTGATGAACATTTGCCCTTGTGTAACGGCATAGATGGTAGCTCGAAGTCGTCGCTGTGTACGGTTGCGACGTCAGTTCGTGGCGATTGAACTCTGTCTCTCCCCCCCCGATGCTCAACAAAGGCCTGGCGACCTCTGGCTGATGGAGTAGGACTAACAGGATATGTCCTGCTAGAGTCATTTTGACGTTCTGGTTGAGCTGTGCGGGATCTCGATCTGGAGGAGCTGCGCCTAGTGCTCTCACGAATCCCCCTGGATCGGGATCTAGAACGAACCGGAGTCCCCGGTGCAGAGGAGCTTGCTATCGTGGAGACCCTTCCAATCGGGAGCTTGAATACCCGACTTAATCTCTGTCGCCAGCTCGGCTGTCGTGGAGGCAACACTCTCAAAGAGTGAGGTGAACTGTCGCGAGCTGAGCTTCCAAGGAGGGACTCGGCTTGGAAGGTTTGCTGGGGCTCCGGAAAGTGGTAGCGCGGTACTGGATAGACCATCCGAACTGGTAGCTGGGGCGCCGGACCTGAAGGTAGATGACCCGGCAGTAGGTGGTCCGGTTGGTACGGGACAGGTACACCCGCATGGTTGTATAAAACTGGCTGGTAAACGATCCGCGGTCGGATGTGAGGGTACTGCTGGTAAGCAGGCAGCTGCCCCATAGCGAGAGTGGGCGTTGGATAGCGACGACGTCGCCGGCGCCTGCGTCGACGAGCCAGTACCAGCTCCTGATGCGATGAAGCTATCTTACCAAGATAATGCATGTAGGCAAGTATCAAAACGACTGAGGTCACTACGATACTGAAAATGATGCCGAATTGCTGGGTTGTTGTCAAGCAGTTCCAGCCAGAGCATCGACCGTCTTGGCGGCTGGAAAAGGAGCCACGCCAAAAGATCCCAGGCGCTTTTTGGGACCTTGAAAGTGAGCCACCGGTTTCCATTTTGGGGTAGAACTGTTTCTGTCTTTGTTGTGGTAATCTCATGGACAGTCGCTATGAGCTGGTTGTTTCCAGGGACACTCATAGGAACCGAGATGCGAACGTGGTGAAAGCAAGTTAGGCACGATGCGAGGGTGGGAAGGAAGAAATGAAGAATACAAGAATAAACAAGAACTAAGTTGCTATATGTGAATAAGTGGGTGCACTTGCAAATGAAGCAGGCAGCTGGTAGAAGGTGATTGCCAGCTGGCGATTATGGCCTACGCTTGCGCTTTGTATGGCCAGTTGCCCAGCGAAGTGCTTATGCTCGCTCTGCACAGCCAACAGACTGTTTGTTTGAAAAGAAAGTGAAGAATAGTTACAGAGGTCACCCTAAGTCTACACTTGAGGCAATATGATGTGTTATATTTCGAACTTATGGGAAACTTTCATTGATTGATTGAGTTGTGTTGGTAGAGAGCTGGGAAACGATTGTATAAGCACTCGGTGAACTAATTAGAGTTGATTCACAGGACCCTTGCACGTAAAGCAACTGGAAGAACAAGCAAAGCAGCAACCGCCAATTTCTTCTCTGATTGCTTCTTGAACTACTACTATTCCGTGTAAATTCATTCATCCTACCTACCTACTATCGGCACTTATTATGGTGTCATTGCCCTTAGCACAACAGAGAGCTGCAGAGCTGCTGAACCCCTGTGGCTTGGCAACCAATCACCTCTCTACAATCGCCCCGTCAAGCGCAAACACGCCGTAGCACGGGCCACACTGCTGCTCTGCCAGCTGCTGCTTCCGATTCTCGACGAGCCTGACGAGGCAACAAATTTAACACGACGGACGGTCCCTTTTACTCACGAATTGCCATCAACGCCGCTTCACTTCCCTTGCGAATCCACGCAAGTCCACGCGAACCCACGCTATCGATTCAAAACTCTCGAATATCGCGATCGAATATGCTCCTTGGTTTCTAAATTGGCCCATGAGCTGCTCGTTTGTTGACTCGAGGCGCATTGTCGGCTGCTCCGAGCGACGCGTTCCTCCATCCACCTATACCACCCGACCAACTCCTCGCTCCATTCATCCTCCAAAATCTCTTCCCGATAGCCATGGCAACTCTGCAGAATGGAGCCAATAGCGCCAACGGCAATGTCACTGCTGGGCCGGTAACGACCCGATTCGCCCACATCCCGACCGCTATCGATATTCCTGTCCAGGGCGACCAGGACGATGAAGCCGTCGAAATCGACCTTGAGGACCTGGTAGACGACCCTACCGAACTCTGTACCCTCTTCGAGAATGAACGCGCCGCGAAAACGTATTGGATGACCGTCGCACTCGCATATGCCAAGCAGCGTAAGATCGACCACGCCATCGAGATGCTCATCCGTGGCGGCGCTGCCATCCAGAACAACAGAGCAAACCCGCGTGATAAGGTCAGCATGATCTGTTGCCTGTGCTGGATGTACTTGTGGAAGAGCCGAGAGGCCCCTCGTGTCGCGCCAGATGGAACTCGAGTGTCAGAAGCCAAGACAAAGGAATACTATCTCCAGCTCGCCACTTCCTCCCTCAACGACGCCGCCCGACTCAACCCTTCATTCCCTCCCATCTTTCTGGCTCGCGGCGTTCTTTTGCTTCTAAGGGCCTCGCTACAGGCGCCGTCCAAGACTACAGGAGGCATTGGGTCGGAGAAGCATGAGCTCCTCAAGACGGCTGTCAAGTCTTTTGACGATGCCCTCCGAGTTTCCCAGGGAAAGAACATGCTCGCATTGATGGGCAAGGCGCGCGCGCTCTTTTCCATGCACAAGTACCCCGAATCCCTTATCATTTACCAAGACGTACTACAGAAAGCGCCGGATTTGGTGGATCCCGACCCTCGAATTGGCATTGGCTGTTGTTTCTGGCAACTCGGTTTCAAGGACGATGCTAAGATGGCCTGGGAAAGATGCCTTGAGATTAACCCTGATTCCAAGGTTGCTAACATTCTCTTGGGCCTCTACTATCTCGACGCGAGCGGCCATGTTCCTGTCAATAGCGACGACTTCCTCAATCTCTATAAGAAGGCTATGACCGAGTACACGCAAAAATCATTCAAGCTTGACAAGGACCTGCCGCTCACTTGTTCCACGTTTGCTGGCTACTTTCTCTCAAGAAAGGCATGGGACAATGCGGACAAGCTGGCGCACAAGGCTATTCAGTACACGGATGTCAATGCCATTGCCAGCGATGGCTGGTATCTTCTGGCAAGAAAAGAACACTATGGCGGCAACACAGAACGTGCAAGCGATTATTATCGACGTGCCGACGACGCGCGTGGAGGAGCCGAAACAGGTTATCTTCCCGCAAAGTTCGGTGTGGCTCAGCTATCTGTCTTGAAGAATGATCTTGGAGAAGCCAAACTTCGATTGGAGAAGATGATCCAGCAATCCAAGAATCACGAGGCAATGATCCTCCTTGGCACGTTGTACGCGGAAGAGATCTTTACAAATCAGTACAGCGACAACAAGGAGGACAAATCCGCCGAGTTGAAGAAGGCTATCACTCTTCTTGAAGGAGTCCGGAATGCCTGGAAAGACCCGAAGAAGACCCTCGCCCCGGATGCCTCCGTTCTTCTCAACCTTGCCCGTCTTTACGAGACTGACCATCCCGAAAAGGCCTTGCAGTGCTTGCAACAAGTCGAACAACTGGAGCTTGAGCAGGTTCCTACTTCGGAACATCCAGAAGGTGTGACGGATGAGGGTGAGATTCGTGCTGGGATTCGCAAGTATTTGCCTCCACAGCTCCTGAACAACATCGGTTGCTTCCACTCACAAGCGGAGAAGCATGAGCTTGCCAGCGAGATGTTCGAAGCTGCTCTGAGCGCTTGTATGAGGATCGGCGAAAAGGAGCCGGAGATGGACACCGACGCGTTGGTCTCGACCATCAGTTTCAATCTAGGCAGGAGCTACGAGTCTCGAGGTCTCACGGACAAGGCCGTTGAGGTCTATGAAGGGCTCCTTGCTCGACATGATGACTACACGGATGCCCGTGCCAGGCTTGCATACATCAAACTCAGGAAGAACCCCAACAAGGAAGGCCCGGATGCAGTGGCCAAGCTGTATCAGGAAAACAACAGCGATCTCGAGGTTCGGTCGCTTTATGGATGGTACCTCGGCAAGGTTCACTCAAGGAAGCGCCCTACAAATGTCGCTGAAGACCCTGAATTCCGTCATTACAAACACACGTTGCAAAACTACGACAAGCACGATAGGCACGCCTTGGTCGGGATGGGCAACCTTTACTTAATGCAAGCAAGAGAGATGCGCCGGGAGTCAGAGTCAGAGAAGCAGAAGCGAAGCATTACGTATGGAAAGGCTGTCGAATTTTTTGAGAAGGCTCTGTCTCTCGACCCAAAGAATGCTTATGCCGCTCAGGGCGTCGCCATTGCTCTTGTCGAGGATAAGAAGGACTACAAAGCAGCCCTTGGAATCTTCAACAAAGTCCGAGAAACGCTCAGGGACTCTCATTTGTATGTCAACTTGGGACATATTTACGCGGAGTTGAAGCAATACTCAAAGGCGATCGAGCACTATGAGGTGGCTCTTTCTCGAGATGGCAAGGCCAATGATCCCGTTATTCTTGCATGCCTAGGCCGCACCTGGTTGAACCGTGGCCGGGCAGAAGGTGATGTTGATGCTTATAACAAGTCGCTTGAATGCGCGCAGAAGGTGAGCTTTTGCCATATTTCAGATCACATTGCTTCATATTAACCGAACTATAGGCCCTTGAAGTTGCCCCTGACCAAGTTCACTACAAGTTCAACGTTGCCTTTGTACAGATCCAGCTTGTCACCACAGTCCAGGCCTTGCCGGAGAACAAGCGTACGTCAGAGCAGCTCGAGAAAGCGGCCGAGGGCTTAGAAGCTGCGATCACGTCTCTGGACGAGATCGCCGCTCATCCCCAGACCCCCTATCCCAAGCATGACGTTGAGCAACGAGCCAACATGGCTCGCAACACCTTGCGCAAGCAGCTTGAAAGAGCCATTGGCAAACAAAAGGAGTGGGAGGAGAAAAACAAGGAGAAGATCCAGGCTGCCCGAGAGCAGAGAGACGCCGAGCTGAGGCGCCGTGAAGAGGAGCGCCAGAAGGTTTTGGAAAAAGAGCGACAACGACAAGAAAAGATCAAGAAGGAACGTGAGGAAATTGCCGCGCGTGACAGGGCTTTGGCTGAGAAAAGAGCGGAAGAGGAGCGATCGCGGATGGAGGCTGAGATGACGACCGACACTGAGACGGGAGACAAGGTGAAGCGGAAGCGCAAGGCCGCACCGCGGGCCTCCGGAGAAGCTAAACCAAAGAGGTCTGGAGGGAAGAAGAAAAAAAAGACTGAGCGTGACGACGATGATGAATCAGAGGAGGAGACGCAAACAAAGAAGAGACGTCGTCTTACCAAGAAGGAATCGTCCAAGTTCAAGTCCGCCGAGATCGTGGTAGACAGCGACGAGGATGAGGACGAGGATGCTCTCGAACGCGCCGAGAGAAACCTTGACCGAGAAGACAGTCCTCTTTCGGAGGTAGATGAGGAAACCGCCGACAAGATGGACCTCGACGATGAGGCGGACCAGGAAGGTGAAGGCGAAGATGAGGAAGAGACGGTTGCTCCTCAGCAACACAAGCGGGCGCGTCGCGGACGAGTTGTCGAGAGCGACGAGGATGAGGACGAAGGCGAGGAGCCTGCACAGACCAAAAGTCCGTCCGATGATGAGGCTGATCGCAAGGCCGAAGCCAGCATGGCGGACCCTGATGACGACGAGGAATAGTAGCCAAGACGATGTAAGACGGAGAAATGTATAATCTAGAATGCTAAGATGTACTCAAAAGCTCGGGTTGGTCCCGGGCACGTTGTACTATATGGCTAGATGCTCTTAAACATGGATCAGAGAAAATGGAAAGCGTGTTTGCAAATAACTTGTCATTTGTATCGTACCCGAGGTGTATTGGTGCCACAGTGGGACTGCCTCCATGTAAAGGAGACGTGTATGGGTGACAGCCGGATGATAACATGACTAATTATAGTACGTCGATGCAACCCCCAGCAAATACTCCTCTTGACCGACGGGTATGTTAAAGGTTTGACAAGATCCTTTTGCCTGAACATGCTTATCTGTATCTTTTTTCTTCCTTTTGATAACTGCAACTGCTGAGAATCCAGCCAATTGGGACCAGGATGCCGCAGTTGGTAAAGGACGCGGCCGTGTTTAAAAAGCGAAGATTTGATCCTCAAGCTTGCTGACAGGGCGGGCCTTCTTGAAACCAAGGCTCTCGGCGGACTTCTTCAGACCACTGATCATGGGGGGAGGACCGCAGAGCAGGATCTTGACGTCGTCGGCAGGCTTCGGTAACCATTTCTGCAAGAGGTTAGTTCATGACTTTGACATTCCAAATGGCGGGGGTGGAGACTTACGGTAATCATGTCGGCAGTGACATAGCCGACACCACCAGTCCAGCCCTCTGGAGGCTTGTCGAGGACGTAGTGAATGCGAATACCAGCATCCTTGGCGGCAAGGGCATCAAGGTCCTCCTTGAGGAGGATGTCCTGGGGAGTAACGTTGGCAAAAATCAGATCCACCTCGGTCTTATCTCCGGCGGCTCGGCCTCGGACAATGGCCCGCATAACCTGCAGCATCGGAGTGATTCCGGTGCCTCCGGCGATCATTCCGAAGTGTCGGACCATGTTCGGGGTGTAAGTAAAGGCACCCTTGGGACCGCGGACACGGATGTTCTTGCCCACAACCAGAGAAGCCATGTACTTGGAGATGTTGCCTTGGGGGTACGACTTGATGAGAACGTCAAAGTAGCCGGGCTGGTGGTCACCGGAGACGGGCGTGTAAGAGCGGACGATCTCCTTGGTGGTGCCATCGGGTTGGGGGAGCTTGGCACCGATGGAGATGTGCTGGCCGATGGGGAGACCGAGGATGGACGAGGGGTTCTCGAGCTTAAAGCGGTAGCTAATTGCAAGGGTAACGAGTTAGAATCGGATTTTGCTGTTGCTGAGGGAATAGACCGAGAAAGTGGTTGAGTTGGGACTTACATAGCAACATTGTGGGAGATGACGGTCTTCTCCTCCAGCTCAAACTCTTGGAAGACGTCTGGCTTCAGGACCTTCTTAATCTCTGTGGTTCCGTGCGTGAGCTTGCGAGTCCCCCCACCAAAAAATGGTTCAAGAGACACTTACTCAGGGCATTGAAGTTCCAGATGCCAAAGGCAAGGGCCACCAGAGCAGAGTAAGGAGTCCATTCCTTCTTGACAATGAGAGTGCCGAAAATGAGCAGCAAGGCGGGGACATAGACATAGTCGATGTACTTTCGCTGGAAGAGCGAAGCGTCGTCGGAGGCCATGGCTCGTGAGGAGGTGGAAGTTCCCCACCAAGACCTGTGATGGAGCGCTTTTTCGAAGCAAGCTAGGCGCCCAGCAAGCGATTTCAGGGAATTGAGGAGAAGGCGATGATGGCAAGATCAAAGCCAGAGAGAGTCTCACGCTCGAGAGGCGAGAGGGGGCAGTAGCAAGTCGGCTGAGCTTGCGGCACGACTTTGGAGGGGGTTGGACCGCGATATAAAAATGTGGTGAGGAGAAAGCCGAAGACCGGTGGCCGAAGGACACCGAATCCCAATGCTGGACCGTTCCGTTGAGTTCTGCCACCGCCAAGGTTCTCTCTTTTGGGATAAGCCCGATATTCTGAAGGCGGTGACTAGAGTGACTTCTCCCCACAAGAGTTGAAGTTAAAGAGAGAATGGGGAGTGGGGTCGGAGATAGGACCATGGATGATCCGATGAGCCCCACTCTTCAGAAAGATGCCACTCCGATGAGCCACATGCACTCGCCACAATTAGCGCCACACTATTGATTGTCCAAGCCACACGTTGGAGATGAAGCCCCTGGAGCCACCAGTTTAGCCTCAGTTCAACTTGAAAGCACGTCATATGTGGGGTGCAAGCAAGCAGACTTTCCAAATAGGAAAGGGGCATGTCTTCTCCACCATTACTGCCGAGAGGCTGGGTCCAGCTAGGTCAGATGCAGAGCGATGCGGCGTTCCAGTCGGCCACTGGCTCGTTCGTGTTTGATCCCCTGCTGAGCATCACCCTCCAGAAGCTCCAGTGACAACAGTCACAAGGGCCATCCATGGTTGACGAGCTTCGGGAGCAAGGGAGCTACAGAAATACGACGATGGCCCCAGGGCCGCCACGGACTCACCGGAGCTGACCTGCTGGACAAATTGCCTGCTGGCGGGTTTCACCACCTAATCCTGCGCCGCCAGAGGCATTGCCGGGCGCCCAGGACGCATGACGCAGTACAGTAATTACTCATGTACCAGAAATTGCCCGAAGAGCTTCAGTTCGCAATGGATCAATGGGCCGGTCTCGATTCGAAGGCACTTTGCGTCCAAACAACGGCAATGGGTGGTGTCTCAAGTAAGCGCGCTATTTCGGTTCACGGGGATCCTGCACTAGGAGTAGCAGGTGGCTTGGTTGTAAGTTCCTGGGTCTCATCTCGCCCAGACTCGCTGCTCGCTCGTACCTAGCCTGAGCCATACATCATCAAGTCAGATCGGATGGACCTTGAAGCCCGAGGGTCAAAAGCCGAACTCGCCGGCAGAGCGGGTACGACACATAGATCATTATGGGCCACGAGGGTTTGCGTAAGAATCTGACAATGGAACAGAGACACGACATGGGCAAGCTACGGCAAAACACGAGATGTCAATACGATACGACACGGACACGGGCGGGATCCAACTGGAGCCGACCAACCGCAACAGTTAGTAACTAATGGACGCCATAAGTTCTGCCCACGCGCACGCACACACGCACACACGCATGCATGCATGTACATAGACTTAGCGCTCTAGTACTGTAGATGCATACGCGACAGTTGACAATCGTCATGGAATCGACAAGTACCTAGACTGGACTGTGGAAGATATCTCGGATGCTGAGACCACGCAGCAAGCTTGGTGAAGTGGGGAGGGGGCCATGGCCAGTTGTCCTTGATATGTTATATCACTGGCGATGGACCAAGCTCAAGATACCAAAAGCTGTACAATGAGTACCATTAGCTATACCCATGATGGCGCGGGCATCATGGGTGCATCATGGCACTGAGTCCGGGTTGCCCAACCCACCGCTGCACCAGCCGACAAGCCTGCTCCCTTAGAACCTTGAACCACGCCATTTGAATTCTTGGTAATCGGGCCCTTTTAGCCCTTGTCTTCTTGCTTTCTCTCCTTGCTCTCTCTCCTTGCTCCTCTTTTGTCTCCTTGATCAAACCCTACTGTGCTAGGGGGGGTTGCCCCAAGCTGGTGACGTCCTGCAATTTCTGGGTTGGTTCATTCAATTCGCTACAGTGTTCCAAGTGATCGAGATCTCGTTAGGCGACGTTAGTTAGGCCTGGTTTGGAGACCCGACCCTCCACCGACTGCATAGAGGGAGATCTTGTTTGGGGCCCCGAAGCCCTCCATGCCAGCTTGTCTGCCATCCATCCAGTACGTCCCGTCTGGTCTCCAGCTACCTACCCAGTAAGTTAATGGGTTAATGGACCGCACACCTGACTGCGCGCCCGGCACCGCTGCACTCCGGGCACCAATATCAGTCTACCTACCGAGACCAAAGTAGTGAGCTCCATGCCCAAATGTCCAGTCCAGCCCCGTCCAGTGGCTCGAGCACTGCTTCGGCGTCTTCAGCGCAGCCAGGGCCTCCATCCATCCCTCCTGTCCTGCTGTCCTGGGCAGACGGGCTCCTTGGCGGGGGTTGTAGGGGTTGGAGGGGCCGTCCACTCCGCTACCACCACCACCCCGGCGCAGCACAATGACGACGACGCTTGAGGTGAGGCTGGTGCCAAATGGTACTAGTAGTGCGGATGCTGCCCGCCCGGGGGCGCTCGACGACAACCACACCATCCGGGCCCGAATATTGCATTCTCCCGTCCTCCTCCACTCCTTCGCTACCTCATTCTCCAACTTGGTCTTCCCTAAAGTCCCTTTTTCAACCAAGCCGTAATTCTCCGTCGCAACTCTGCCTCTCTTTCTCCTTTCCTTGCTTGCCTCTTTTTCTTCTTCTTCTATCTCTCTCCTCTTTCGTCCTTTAGTTCGCCGATTGCCTCCGGTGCACTGCTTAATTCGCCTCTGTCTCTCTCCAACCACCAGGCCTTCCCTCCTCGGCGTCGTTGGATTCGGCCACGAACTGCTTCCGTAGGCATCCGTGTCGTGAGGAACTCGTCTCCTCTTTCTCCTTTACCCCTCACACCTCACGCTTCAGGCCCCAACAACGGCCTCATAGGGCTGCTTTCGCAAAACTGTGCTTGTTGTTGCCCCGCGCCTCGTGTCTCCTCGTCTCCTCGTCTCTCGTACCCTGGCAACATCCAGCATGCCTGCGACGTGACCCAGACCTGACATGTTCTTGGGGCACTCTTGGCCTCGCTCGACGGCACTCACAAGACCTGAGTTCGACTCAACTTTCCCTATCACGTTCCCGTTCCCGTTCTCGTTGTCTATTGTCTAGCAGCGACTCCTTTCCTCCCCGCCGATCCCAACGACCCAATCATTCCCCTTCCGTGACTCCCCATCCACCTCCTCCCACGCCCATATCCAGTGTAGCGCTGTAGCGCCTCTTTTCTGGGCTTCATACGTGACCGCTGCCGCCCCGGCCGAGAGCTCAGCTCATATCATATTCCGAGGCTTGTCACACTTCCAACTACCAAACCCAAATCACAAAACGACGGCCGGCCTGGCGACGTTGGCGTCAAACCCTCCCACGACTGACGCATGCGGGGGTCTCGGATTGATATTGCCAAATTCCAAGACAAGTAACCGAGCACTGAGACAATTTACGTCGACCCGATCTTGGAGCTATCATTCATCCTGCTCCACGAGTTCCTTTTCACCTGGCTGCCCCTGGCTCTTCCTCACCCTGCGAGCTGCCACCTCGTAACCAGCCCTGGTTGCTTAGTTAACATCGGTCTTGTACTTGGCGGCATGCAACACGGCCCTTGAACGTCCAGCTTGTCTCTCTGGCTGAATATTCCCCATATACCTCCTTGAGACACAAACACGACAAGCGCCGAAGGCTCGATACCAACCGCCGAACCTCAGCTCGACTCATCTTCCGTGATGCACGCCGATAAGTGGAGGAGGAAGACTCTTCCTAGCATTCGGGCGCCTTCTCCTCTTCCAATCCCCCAGGTCTTCACCGAAGATACGGACGCCATGGAATCCAAAAAGCCCCGTGCCTTCTCCAAGGCTCTCCGCTCCCTGAGCAACTCCTCGATCGAGTCCCTATCGCACAGCCCTTCTAGGTCCTCGACGACCAGCCGACGACTGCAAAAGACTCATTCAGGTTCCGGGTCCATGATCGATAGAATTCACCGACGAGTCTCGAGTCACTCGCCAATCAGCGCATCTCCGCCAGATTTGTCCGGAGCTCCCCTGGAAGTCCCATATACCTCGATGGAAATTGCCCAGCATGGACCGCTCAAGGCAGACATATCGCTTCTCAAAGCCCGCTCAGAGTACCTGGTCCTAACGGATCAGTGCTTGATTAAGTTTGGCAGCTTAGAAGCGGCGAAGGGTGTATTCCCGCAACTAGGCCAACCGGTCGGGAAACGAAACAGCACCATCTACCACTCCAGCAACAAGCCGACAGCATCCGATCTCCGTCTAGAAATCCCACTTCGCTCCATCGTTGCCGTCTTCAACGAGGAAGGGTCGAGTCCACGATTCGGAATCGAGGTATGGTGGGCTGCTCAGTGGCCTAGGATATCGTACGCCAAGATACATATCTACTTCTCGCTTCCTCACGACCGAGATGAGTGGCTGGCCCAAATTCAAAGAACCTGTAGATTGAGCCTGAGGCGAAATCCTTCTCACTCTCTCGTTCCGAATAACCTCAAGGCCCGGATCAACCATATCGTGGAAACCTACGAACCCACGGCGCCTGACGGGAGCACCAAGATCCTCACGTTTCCTGTCGCAAAACGTATCCTCGGTCTACCACAGAAAACATCATCTTCGACGGACGAGGCCCAACATCTTGGTGATGCGTCCTCATTTTACGTCGTTCTCGGATCTTGCATGTGCTATTTCCTTGAGGTTCTCAAGGCCGATACCATGACACCCGCTGGTGACCTTCGGGTAAAGGTACAGTCTTTTGGTACCGTGACTATCACCCGTTTCAAGGCGTCCGTGGCCTCTCAGGAGCAGAGATTTGTTATGAGCTTCCGGTAAGTCTGATACAGAGAGATTGTCTTTTAAAAAAAGAGAACTCGATTGTTGACTGGTTTCAGGCTTCCATTTGGTCGTGAAGCTCGCCTAGAACTCGCCAGTATCCACTATCGACGAATCATCGAGACCATGACCAAGCTCGATCGAGAATTGAAACCTATGTGGCCACAGCACTTGCAACAAGCCATCTTCGATGTCAAAGGCCTACCTCCGCCGCTGCAGCTAACCTCTGGAAACGACTTGGGGGGTCTACAAAGAAGTCTGAACGCGTATTGCGCCGCCTTTCATGCTCAGGTCCCTCGGTGGACTATAGAATGGGATCCACAGTCTCAGGCAGCCTTTCGCCTTCTCCCCTCGGGTGGCTCGGCATATTCACCACTACAGCTTCTTGCTGTCTTTCGGGCATTGAGATACAACAGTTATTTCAAGGCGCTATCCTTTCATGACGTCGACCTATCTTCTCTTATTGGGAGGCACGATTACTCCCAATATGGCGATTCAGTGGTGTACAACTCTTTAAATGGTATAATTCCAAACTTCATCATGGTTTCGTCCACTCGCTAACGTTGTAAAAAGGTCGCCGGATTTCTGAAGACCATTACGATCTTCTCATGCAGGCACCAATCCTTGTTTTGGAGATCCATGCGTTGATCTTTTCCTCCGAGTCCATTCGAAGCATCGACTTGAGAAACGTGCTAGGGTCTCGTAGTACCGTAAGCCAACCAGGAAAGCCCAAGGTTGATCCCGACTACGCGCGAAAATTGACCTCGGAAGTGTTCCGCCCGATTTTGTGGTTGTTGAGGTATGACGCGTGTCGTTGCCACAGCATCGCTCTGTCCGGCAACGTGTTCTCTCAGAGCGATGTGGAAGATTTGTCCAATCTTCTCGTTCTCGATCAAACCTACTTGAAAAGGCTAGAAATCGCAAATTGCGGTCTTGGTGATTCTGGACTGGCAAAAGTGTGGACTGCTATTCCTGGGCAAGCCGCCAGTCTCGAAGCCCTTGATACATCTAATAATCAGGGGACGGTCAAGTTCGACATTATTCGCCGGTCTCTTAATGAACTTCGGGCGATCAAGAAATTGAACATTGCTGGAAACACTCGTCTACCCTCCGAAGTGGCGCTTTTTGATGAAGTAGCACTTGACTCCTGGGCCCTGGAGGAACTAGACTTGTCTGGCATTGCTGTATGTAAACCCGGGTTTCTTTTAGGGAGTGTGTTGTTGCTAACAGGGGAATACTAGCTCAACGATGAGACCGTTGACATGTTAGCCAATTATTTGAGATTGCCAAGCTCCCTGGATTTTCGAGTCCTTCGCCTTAACAACTGTGGCTTGAACGGACGACAAGTCGCTCAGCTATTCTGGGAGATGGGCCAAGCGAGGAAGATGACGGTTTACGTCAATGGCAACCCCCTAGACGAAGGGATTGACAATTTATGCGAGGCTATCTCGTGCGGCTTTGGACCTTGGAGCTTGTTCATGGAAATGGTCGAATTCTCTCTGGAGAACAGCTACATCAAACTCTTACGTGCATTGACCGTCAGTAAGACGATTGAATGCCTCAGCCTGGCAGGGACCGCTACCATCGACTCATCCAGCGAAGCGACCTGCGAAGCCGTATCGGACTTCTTTTCTGATAACGACACAGTCAGATTCCTTGACCTCTCCGGTTTTGACTCGAAACTCGATGAAGGACACCTTGGGCAGGACTTCTCAAGGGCACTGAGTGGTCTTCGCTCAAATATGCGAATCGAACACCTCCGTATACGAAGCCAGATGTTGAATGTCAATATCGGAGACCTTGCGGAGGCCATCTCAGCTAACAAGACACTGCACAGCCTGGACTGTGAGGATAATGGGTTCAATCTTTCCAACTTCCGTCATCTCGCGAGACATCTTGCAGACAACGCGACGATTCGATATTTTTCCGCATTCAAGGATTCAGATCTCTCTCAGACAATTCAGAAATCGATTGACAAAGCGATGCAGACTGCGACGTCTACGCGACGGCAGTCTATGATTTCGATGTTCCGACCAGAAAAGATCACTCCAACCACCAGCCAACCACTTGCGCAGCAGCTGAGAGAAGGGTGGGAAGATGCAACGCAAACACTACAGCAGATTTTGAGAAGAAATAGACTTCTCTTCCAGGAGGGTCAGGACGGCCGCATCGAATCCAGTGAACATGGGACTCTGCAGGGCGTAGATGGTGACGATATCTTCTCCAAAGATTTTGGAGGACTTGCTCGTCGAGCTTTTGAGTCTCCTCGAGTCTCGAGCCGTTGCAGCTCCGGCCACTTGCCGAAGAGATCCAGCACTATCTCCTCGGCGACGAGTATGACTCGACTACTGCCCGATCCCCAGGCATTGAGGTCATACTCACTTGTCTCGAGCGATGAAGCCGGAAGTCCGGCGGTGGGCAGCCAGAGCACGGGTTCAGCGATCCCCACACCTCCTGAGCTAGACAGCCCAGTGGATAGAGAATACAGTTTGGGCAACCAGCAGGCGCAAGGAATTGGCACCGACGACGCCCATGACTATGATTACAGCTTTACGGATAATCAAGATGCTGACTTTGGGCTCGAACTTCAGGC
The DNA here is from genome assembly GCA_003385265.1 of Neonectria hederae. Taxonomy (NCBI): domain Eukaryota; kingdom Fungi; phylum Ascomycota; class Sordariomycetes; order Hypocreales; family Nectriaceae; genus Neonectria; species Neonectria hederae. Next base: position 249,643 of record QGQB01000076.1, on the reverse strand, counting down.
GCATCGGAGGTTCTGGAGTGACGAAGCAGGATGCATTGAAGAGGAGGATAATGGGATCCAGATTAACGAACGGCGCGCATCAGGATAAGCGATTAGTTCTGGGCGGACAGATGGATAGTCATCACTTTGGCATTTTGGTTCGGTCTTACGAGGAGCAATCAGGTAAATTCGGCGTTTCAGCGACGTAGATGGACCTGCGGATTTGGTGTATTCTTGTTTGTTTGGAGCGCACACTTTGCGAGTGAGTTGCTGGTTCGTTTGATACCCTTTACTCGGTAGTAGATAGCTAGGATAGGTCAGAATAGGTTAGAAAATTAATGAAAGGCTAGATTATTTAAGATATTTATGAGTCAATTGCAAAAATTGGTACCCCGTGATGAAGCTTTGAGTATCAATTATACTGTACATGCTTAGTAGGTATGAGACTGTGAAACTTGAGGAGATGTGCAGTAATTATAAAAGTGTGGAGTGTAGAGTGTGGAGTACCAGTAGTGTATGGAGTATGCAAGTATGCGAGATAGTGGACCAGCCAAATTACATTTCACCTCAGCCACGAGCTACCTGCCCAAAGTGGAACCCCACGAATCCCTGCGGACGGAATTTCTTAGGGGGAAGACAGAGAGGTCAGCGCCCCATCTCTGTAGAAAGGTGGCTATTCGCGCTAGAACCTGAGTCGTCATCATCGTCGCCGACCCGACTTCATCTTCCACCAGCAACATTCGTGGATGCCTCCTTATCCATCCTCATCCGCATCCGCGCCCGTTCCCGCCATCCTCCGGCTGCGCTCGCTTTGATTCTGGCATTTCTTCGTTTCTGCTACGTATTCTTACCTTCCCCCCCCAGTCTCCTTGCTGCGGAGCTTCCGCGCTCCGACGGCCACCTCGGTTTTACTCTCGTCGACACTGCCTACCCCCCTTCGATCACACTCGAGCTTCATACGTGGTCTCGCCCTGAGCAACCGCCCGCGCCACCATGTATTCCAACTCCAACGCCTTTCTAGGCGGAAATAGCCAGCGTCCTGGGGCGCCTCAGCAATATGGCGGAGGCTCGTTCAACAATCTGGCTCCTAGCCAGCAGCAACAGCAACAGCTGCAGCCGGGCCAGCAACCCGGTCCCTTTGCGCCGCAACCCACCGGCTTTGGCCAGGCTCCGCTACAGCAGCAGTACACCGGATTCCCGGCCCAGGCCCAGGGATTGCAGCCTCAGCAACCACTCCAGCAGCAGTTCACGGGCTTCCCGGGACAGTCGCAGCCCCAGCAGAGCTTCCAGACCGGCGCCCCGGCCATGCCCTCGATCCCGCCTCAGTTCCAGCAGCAGTTCCAGCAGCAGCCGCAGCATCAACAGCAGCCGCAACAACAGCAACAGCCGGCCTTCCAACCAGCCCAGCCGACCGGCTTCTCTACCTCGCCGCAACCCGCCTCTGCACCCTCGAATCCCCCGCCTGCTATGAAACCTCAGCCCACTGGCTTCAGTGAAATGGCCGCATCGTTTCAGACTGGTAGCACCGCGAAACCAAGAGGTCGTCGGGCCGAGAAGGCGACACCAAATAAGATCCCCAACATCAGGCTGTCCTTCATCACTGCTCAAGACCAGGCCAAGTTTGAGACTCTGTTTAAGTCCGCTGTTGGGGAGGGTTCCATGACCATGTCAGGGGAAAAGGCTCGCGATCTACTCATGCGCTCGAGACTCGACGGTGACTCTCTTTCGCAAATCTGGTAAGTCATCATTGTGATCCCTACGGTGATCCCCCCCTCTCAAATGCAACGAGTGTTAACATTTTGCCCTAGGACCTTGGCTGATACCACCCGCGCCGGTCAACTCTATTTTCCCGAATTTGCACTCGCCATGTACCTTTGCAACCTTAAGCTCACTGGCAAGCAGCTGCCTTCGAACCTCCCTGACAACGTTAAGAATGAGGTCTCAAGCATGGTGGATATTATCAACTTCAGCGTTGTCGATGAGAGTGGCCAGGCCAGCAGCAGTACCCCTGATATCAGGACCAACACCGCGACCCCGCCCACAATCCACCAACCACAACCCCAGGCATCGAATTCGCAGCTGCTTTCGACCCAGATGACAGGCTTCCCTGGGCAACAGACTGGGTTCGGACAACCTCAAGGCTTGCAGTCCCAGCAGACCGGTTTCCCCGGTATGCAGAACCCTCAAGCCGGTGGATACTCCGGCCCGCGTCCCCCGATGCCACCAATGCCCACGGGCTTTGGTCAATCGCTGTCACCAAACTCGGGTGCGCCTGGTATGGCTGCTCCCCTCAATGCCCAGCCCACCGGACGTCCTGGCCAGTGGGGTCTCGTCAATGCCCCGTCCACTGGCCTGCCCAACATCGATGCTCTGCAAGCCCGCATGATGCCTCAGCAGGGCCGTGAGGCTGGGACATATACTACCCAGGGTCTTCAAGGTAATGCTGAAATCCCCTGGTCCATCACAAAGGAGGAGAAGACTCGTTACGATACGTTGTTCAAGGCCTGGGATGGGCTCGGCAAGGGCTACATCGGCGGTGACCAGGCCATCGAGATCCTCGGTCAGAGTGGTCTCGAGAAGCCTGATCTTGAGAGGGTCTGGACCCTAGCCGACAATGGGAACAAGGGTCGCCTTGATCTGGACGAGTTCGCTGTTGCCATGCACTTGATCTACAGGAAGCTCAACGGCCATCCCCTACCCAACGTCCTGCCTCCTGAGCTCGTTCCTCCCTCGACCCGCAACTTTAGCCAGTCCATCGGCGCTGTGAAGTCAATGCTCCATGCTGAGTCTGACTTCCGCAAGAATTCTGGTGCCGCTCTGCTACCTCAAAAGACTGGTGTAAGCTACATGAAGAATCGGTCGTTCAGGGGCGGTGCTGGTGGTGCTTCTGCCAACCGCAAAGATGCCACTGTCTTCAAGAACGAGGATGAGAAGTTCGGCTATAGGTCGAGTGCTCGTCGCAGGGTTGGTAACAACTCTCCCCGGCCCGAGTCCCCCTCGTCTGTGGCGTCGAACGACGACTTGACCTTGGACCAGTTGAGGAAGAAGATTAAGGAGAAGGAGGTCTTGCTAGATGCCATGGACTTTGCTGATGAGAAGAACCATGAGGAGGACGACATTCTAGACAGGCGAGATCGACGGGAAGCCGAGGAGCTCTACCGCCGTATCCGCCGCACCCAAGAGGACATTGACGCTCATCCCGATGCGGCCTTGATCACTGGAGACTCTGATGCTGAGAGAAGGACTCTCAAGCGTCAGCTTCAAAAGCTTACGGACAAGGTTCCCGAGCTCGCCTCCCAGGTCCGAAAGACTGAGAGGGCCATCATGGAGGCTAGACTTGAGCTATTCCGCCTTAAAGACGCCAAGGCTCACCCTAGTAGTGGTACTCCCATTGTTGGAACTGGGCCCGGAGGTGCCGTTACTGAGTCGGATCGCCTTAAGGCCCGGGCAAAGGCAATGATGCAGCAACGAACCGCCGCCCTGACTGGAAAGAAGGTTGACATTGGCACCGAAGACGCCGATGCGCCCAAACGCCTGGAAGAGGAGAGTATCAAGGTCAGGAACGAGAAAGAGAGCAACGAACGCATGGTCCAGGACGTGGAAGAAAGTGTCCGAGACTTCTCCCGAGGTATTGAAGACAGCCTCAAGGAGGGTGGGCAAGACAGCACCAACGAACATGAAAAGCGCCGCTGGGAAGATGCGCTGGGTGTTGAGGATGAGGTTCGAGACTTCATCTTCGAGCTTCAGCGCGAAAGCCGAGCTGCTCGAGTCCGCGCTCAGGACAAACGACCTACTCGATCTTCGGCCGCTGTCGAGGAGACTCGCTCGAGTCGGGTTGCCAGCCCTCGGGTTGAAAGTCCCGTGTCGACTACCCGTGCTGCCACGCCGCCCGTCGCTGGCGGCTCTTACGCCTCGTACAAGACTCCCGAGGATCGCGCCGCTTTTATCAAGCAGCAGGCCGAGCAGCGCATGGCTGAACGTCTTGCTGCTCTAGGAATCAAGGCTCCCTCGAAGCCTGGCGAGACAGCCGCTCAGCGCATAGAGCGCGAGAGGGCTGAAAGGGCTGCTAAGCTGCGCCAGGCCGAGGCCGATGATGCTCGTAGGGAAGCCGAGCGACAGGCTCGCCTTGCAGAGGAGCAGGGCATACCACCCCCTGCCCCCGAGGCGTCCAAGACAGAGGGCAAGAAACCTCCCCCTCCACCCACCAGGCATCGAGGCAAGAATGACGCTGCCGATGCTACGAAGAAGGCCGAAGAGGAGCAGGCTGCCAAGCAAGCTGAGAAAGACCGACTTGCACGTGAGCATGAACAACAGCAGCGGGAGACTCAGGCGATGGAGTAAGTCCCAATTCATCTTAGCTGACAAGCAATCACTAACAGTTCTACGTAGGGAATCCGCCAGGGAACAAGAGGATAAACTTGCCAAGGAGAGCGCAGAGGCTGAAGCTCGTCTCAAGGCTCTAGAAGAGCAGCTAGAGCAGAATAAACTAGGCAGGCTGCGAAAGGATGAGGAGAAGAAGCGAAAGAAAGCGGCTTTGGCCGAGGCCAAGGATAAGGAGGCCAAGTTGGCCGCGCGACGAGCCGAGATTGAGGCCGCGCGCCAGCGTGAGCTCGAGCTTCAACGGCAGCTCGAGGCCCTAGACGACGACAGCTCCTCATCGGACGATGATGAAGGTCCTCAGCAGATCACGCCCCAGGCGTCGACCCCGACACTGGGCGGTAGCCAAGTTGGCAGTCAGGACCTGGAGAAGCCAACGCCTCCTCCAGCAATTCCTGCCGTCGTGACATCGCCGCCTGCCGAAATCGAGAGCAAGAACCCATTCTTCCGGATGATGACTCAATCTTCTGAGAGTTCGTCTGCTACTCCTACTGCTGCTCCCCCGGCTCCTCCAACGCCAGCACCGCCCGCGCCTCCTGTTATTGCTGCTCCTGTTGCCCCAGCTACCTCCCAGTCGGATGCTTCTACAAACCCTTTCCATCGCCTCACGCAGGAGAACAAGGTTCCGGCTGCCCCGATTGCGCCAGCGGCTCCGGTCTCACGCCGACGTGCTGATTCTGACGACTGGGGCTCTGACCGGGATTCTGAGGACGAGGAATCTGATGATGATCGGCCCGGCGGTGGCAACGCCGCTCAACTGGCATCTATCTTATTCGGCACCATGGCGCCTCCTCGACCGCTGTCTGCTACGGGCAGGGACTCGACGCCAGCTAGCCCGGCGCCCCCAAGCAACGATTTCCCCATCTCTTCTCCTCCTCCGGCGCCGCCATTGCCCGGCACTGGTGCACCAGCCGCTTCGCCGCCTCCTCCATCTATGCCGGGCAGTGACGCACCAGCAGCGCCGCCGCCACCTCCCCCAATGCCATCATCCGGTGCTCCGGGAGCTCCTCCGCCACCTCCGCCACCTCCACCTCCTCCCGATGCAGGTGGTCCTCCTCCTCCCCCTCCTCCGCCTGGTAATGCGCCCGGAGCCCCAGCCGCTGGTGGACGTCCCTCCGGTTTCTTGAGCGAGATCCAGCTAGGCAGATCGCTCAAGAAGACAAGTACGAAGGACAAGAGCGGCGCAGCTGTGACGGGTCGCGTTTTGGATTAATGGGATTTTGCGTTGGCGATCTAAATCTACTAGACCGTCGCTGAGAGCGAACTTGACTTGGGATGCAAAGCCGAGAAGGGAGGTTTCGGGTGTGTAGAGTTTAGTGTTTAGTCTGGAACGTGGCCAATTGCGTTGCCAGCAGTTTGATATCTAATTGTGACCATTTATCTACCCCTTGTGTACTGTACTTTGCATGTAGTACGCAGTAAGTACGCATCGTCGGTGGTGTTTGACTTGTCAGTTACCCGTATAGATCCTGTGTCTCTAATGATGGTGTTGGTTGCATCGGTGACGGGTGTTTCAGCCAGGTTCCAACTTTGAAGTCACAATTCTAGATCTATGTCTTATGGAGCGAGGGACAAAGCCTCGCTTCTTCAACTTTTGAGGTTGAGCCTACAAATACGAGATGCGAAGTACACGGAAGTGGTTCAATGCCGCGCTACGGAGCATGTCGTAATGTGGGTGCATAATTTGTATGAAACATGAGTCGGCTGCTTGGTACATGACAGTCGCGGGCACGGATCGCAGCGTAACTCAACTACTTGTGGCCGACGTCACCCGCCTCTGTTTGGCCGCCAACCCGGGCCATGCCAGTGGGAATGAGAATGGGGAATGGACATGGGAACGAAAGCGGAAGCGGAAGCGAGGGAGTTAAGAAACGGTACCATATCCGAGGAAGCCGAAAGAGGGAGTGCATTGGTGAGTAGCCAGACGGGCAAGGGAATGTATTACAATACAATGGAAGGCTTATTCGACTGCGGAGACTTCAACTTCAAGAAGAAGAATAGATGGGCTTTACTTTACGTGTAAGTGCTCGGATACCACGGGGCGTCCGATATAGTGCATGGAGAATTAATTGGAAGCTGGGTGAGTGGGCCGAGAAAGAAAGTGGGCAGGAAATGGGCGAGGTTGGAGAGAGGGAGACTCGATGGGGAGATGCTCAGATCATTGTAGTCTACGTGCAGAAGCGATGCATGCAAGCAGTAACTTATTATGGAGTAATAGTAGACTATGTGCTACTCCGTACGAAGTACGGAGTACAAGGGGGGGGGACGAGGGAGGCGAGGCTGGAGCTAGATGTGTTGTCACGTCCGTGAATCTCTCAAACCCGGTTCCGGAAGATTGGCGTCTCATGCGGCGATCCATCTTCCCTACAGTCGAGTCTAGAGCCTCTCTAATAATAATACTCGGGCTCGATTCTTCCCTTCTCTTCGGCTTCCTCCTTGGAAGTGGGTCCAGAGAGGGCGAAGCCAACGGGCGAATAGCTTCGCGGAGCGTGGTCGAGAGTGGACACGAGTTTGATTGGCGATGGAGCCAACGCGGGACACGGGAGAGACGACATGGTTTGGGATTGGACCTGAGCAGTGACAGATCAGTCCGTGACTCCATACTCCATGACTCCATTGACGGCACAGATCATATTGATGAACAGCCGGCCAAGACGGCCTTCGCCGGTGACCCAAGGGCTTTGGATCATGATGTCACGGGGGCCGTTCAGTTCAGATGGATGCGATGAGATGCGATGCGAAGGCGTGAATATCTGGCTTTTTTCTTTCATAGAATGGAAACGCGGTGAGAGTGGCAATGAGACTGAGGGTGCCACGACTACAATACGAAGGCCGTGGCCATGATGACCAGACGACGTGGCCGGCCGGTCGCATTTCCGATGACCTTCATTCCTCGACTGATATCCGGCCGAGCAACATGACTGCATGTCTGCTGAGAAGGAAGGGAGGCAGACGGTGGAGGAAGGTGCGTCAGGATGTCACGCCAAAACATCACTGACCTGCCAGCTAGCTTGACTATACTACCTAGACTACTACGCACTTGACGGAGCGGAGGAACAGCTGCGGCTTGACACCGGCGGGACGATAGGCGGATGAACGAACAAGGTTTCGACGGCGAGCGAAAACACGGCTCATTGCAGCGTCAATGGATTCGGGCAGCACGCCTAGTACGAAGTACGAATACTTACACGTGTACTACGTAAACCGAAATGGCAAAATCGTCATGACGCGAACGCTTTCTGTCGACAAGGGATCCTGTTCCTTTCGTTGAAGAGGGGAGTTTTGGCTTTTTGCGGCAAACCGTCTCGTGTTAGCCATCGATTGATCGGGGCATCTCCATTCGATGCTGGCTGCTCTCTTTCCCCATCATGGCTGTGTCATGGGCCATTTTTGAGGCTAGTGAGACTAAAAACCAGGAACTAAGAACGGGATAGGAACATAGCAAAAGAAAGATAGAAAGATAGAAAGAAAAGACAGACAAGACAGATTCAAATCGCCGGCCGGGCTGCGAGACGTTTCGTCATTGATATCCGAAAACGGTCGTCGCCCGGACCTAACCGGAGCTACTAAGAAATAGCTGTGAATCATGCCAATGCAATAATCACATACCTAAGGTACTTACGTACTTACTTTAATGTTCGGCAGCGGATTTCACGAAAGGAAAAGAAAAATTGGGAGGCAACCCACAGAACAGAGAGGTCAACTTTCAATCACTCTCTCTGTCTCTTATTAATGCCTTTTTCGCTCTTATTACTTCTCACTTGTACTTGCACCTGCACCTGCCCTGCACATCCGTGCTTCAGAGAATCCAACTGCCTTGATTGGTCAGCCCAGCCGTCCTGGCCCGCCCCGCTTCCCCACCTGCTTAAATAGGCATCTCTCCACGCAGAGCCCAGAAGCCAGCTCCAGCCTCCCCCCGGTCTTAACTCCCAACTGCCACTCACTAAACCCTGGGCGGCGTTATAGCTAAGGCTCACTATTTCTATATTTACGAAGCATCCTGCTTGAGAGTGCAATTTCGGTTTAGGACGGGGACCATGGAGAAACCTTACGCGGACGTAGGGGAGGATGCTATAAAGATTAGGCTTTCAGAGAGAGCGGCGGTGAGCGGGGGAATCAATCATCGATCATCATACAGCATCATGCCTCGTCTCCTCGCCTCCCTCCCTACGAACACATGGCTGGCCATCCCTCGGTGCCTAGATGGTTCCCTTCCCGCCGCGCCCTGGCTTGCCCCTGCCTGCCCCCGCCCTGTTTCCACCTTGCCACCACCCCGGTCAATATCGAAATGTAAATACTAGTGAATATTCGTAGGCCGTGGATAAAAATCAGAATGACGACGATAAACCTGCTTTCATGACCCGTGACCTGGCCTGAAATGTGGATCCTCCGTTCATAACGCCGGGCGCCAGCCGACGGTTGCAGCTCCGTCCAGCTCCGTCCAGCGTCAGACCCTGGTGCCGCCGCAGCCGCATGATTGGCTATGAATGCGTCGCAGCCCAAAACAACAGGGAAGACGCGTCGGGTGCGACCCCAAAACGCGTCTCCCTCTTCCCCTCACCCCCGAACGGCCGGTCTGGCCGCGACCACGGGTGACCTTTCAGCTCACGCAATCAAACCACGTTCACGCGCGCTCACACGGACTTCACAGTAGCTTTGTTCTCGCCCTCTTTGTCCGCCTTTCTTCTCCCTTGGAAAGAAGAAAAAATGACTGGGCGGACGCCAATGGCTCCTGGCGCAAAGACATGGCCTGCGGCCCTGGACAAGTTCAGTGGTGACCGCCAGTCTGATTAGTTCCTGGCTCCTGCTCCCCGGTCTCGGTCTCGGGTCGTCATATGCATGTGTAAGCTGGACAGTTGCAGAGGGAGCCGACAGAATAGATATGGACGGCATTTGGCAGAAGTGCATTGGCACATACAAGTGGCACAGGGTTCGACAACAACCGAGAGAGGGATTCAGCAAAGAGGCACAGCCAGAACGTCCGATCTGAGACTGGGTTTGCCTGAATGTGGCTGGCTACAGCAGATAGATGCGTTTCTCACTCTCTCTCCAAACCGGCTTCTGTGTGTGCGATACGGATGCTGGATGAACCCCTCCCCACCGATCTGATCCATGATCCATTAGAGACAAAATGGTTAGCCGGGTCGATCTGACGAAGGAGACTATCGACTGTCTGACGACTGTCCACGCGAGTGCCCACCACCACCCACCAGTTCACCACCCCGACTAGCAGACGCAGATGCCGGTTGTCGCACAGCAGGATTTCAGCATGATCTCCTCATTTTGTTGGGGGAGACCTCGTTGCCTACCTACTGTACTTGCTGTACTTGACCTGCGGTGGATATCGTATCGAGCATCCCGATTTCCGAAGCTGTGAGCAGCGTCGCATCGCATATTTGTATCAGCAAGGCATTCGTCTCTCGCATCAACGTCCCAGCTTGCTGCTACGTGCCTGCTACGTAGTACAAAAGCACGAATGAGCGAGCAGTCAGGCTTCTAGCTCTGACGCCACTTTGTTCCTTCTTCTTTTTTTTTTTTTTCCCCCTACGTCGGCATAGTGCAGTGCTATGGCAGATTACAACCCTGCCCTGCCCTGCGCGCCGGCTTGTTGGGCAGCGCTTTGATGAAAGCCTTGCGAGGGAGGCCCTGGCTTGTGCAAGAGAGGGCAAAAAGATCGAGATCGGCCGCTCCACCACTTTAACAGACTGTCCATGTTCCCGGCTTTCAAGTTTCGGACTTTGGATAAACCCTCGCTTGTGCATCTTATCATCCACTTCCCACCCGAAACCCACGCACACCACGGGGTTGTCTTCTCCCCCCCTTCCCCACCCTGGTCGGCTGTGTTCGGTCGGTCAACTAGGAGAGAGAGCGCGCGTCAGAAGTGACATTCAGTCATATGTAGAGAGAGAGGGAGAAGAAGAAAAAAAGGACGTAATCAGAACCAGGCCGCGACCACTCGCCACAACGTAGTCTAGTTTACCGCCCCGACCTAGTCTCCTTGTCTACCTCGCGCCGTCCTCTCCACAGGTAATCCCACGGGCGCGTCGACGACGGATCTAGAGGTCGACGGGCCTGCACGGCTGAGTCTTTGGCTGGCTGATGGGTGCATTAACGCAGGGCTCCTGGGGCAGCGATCCCTGTTTCTGGAGTGCCCTTGCGCCCCTAGCCTGATAAACCAGGACGGAAACTGCATGTAACTTGTTACAGAGCAGATTGATGATGAGAGTGCGGCGTGCAGCGTGCAGCGTGCGGCGTGCAGAGCAGAGTGCAGAAGTGCAGCGGCATCCGCGACGGCACGCACACACTTACTTCACTCGGATTGATCTCTCTCTTTCTCACTCTCTCTCGAACAAGAAGCTCTCTCCGCCTATCATTGCATCCTGTCCATCCATCCCTTGACAGATCAAGCGGACCAAAAGCCGGCCCCAAGCCAAAGAGAGAACGCACGTTTCCCTTTGGTCAGTTTTCGGCCCATTCGCCCATTCCGAAACCCCCGCTCTCTCTTTGTCTCCAATCCCTCTTGTCTTTCATCCTGGGCTAGTATCCTCCAGCGCCAACGGACACGCCCCACGCTGTCAGGGGAGCGACACGCCCACCTTCGTTCACGCTCGCATTCGACACTGGCCGCCGCTTTCTATTCGTGCTTTCTTCACGTACTTCGGCCCGCTCGTCATCGCCTGTGCTTTTCGTACCCAGCCCGAGAGAGAGAGAGAGAGAGAGAGAGAGAGAGGGAGGGGGAGGGAAAGAATGAAATGAAACCTGTGACCACAGCGCCCACTAAAATCCACGTTTCGCTCACATTCTCACCCTTCGTCACTCTCGCACACACAACTTATCACCCTCGCACGTCACACACTCTCTTCACTGGACTTGACCTCACACATCGCACACCTCACACACACATCTCGCACCCTGGTCCCTCTCGTGTCAGCCCGGACGCCTCCCACCCAATCCCTGACGGCGCCCATCCTCGAAATCCTCCCTGCAGACGGAGGCTCCACTCGGCCTCGCACTGGAAAGCCCCAGACGAGAGACCGTGAGAGGTCGACGACGCTGGCTTCCTGCGCTGGCCCTACCTTGGGCCTTGGCTGAATCACCTCAATCAACCAATTCATCAGTCAACCGTCAAGGCAGGGCCCGGACGGAGCCGACTCCGCGGGGGCGCTCGAAGCGCTGAAAGAGCCAGAGCCAGAGCCAGAGCCTGAACCACCCGGCCTGTGTGAGCCCTGTGCGAAGTAACCGAAGGTACCTTGGGTTCTGACTTCTAAGGACTCCTCTGCCGTCTGCCGTGACCTTTCCACCTTCCCTTCCCTTAACCTTGTTCGTCTACCACCCAAGCCAGCCCACCACTCAACTCACTCGCCTAGGCACTCACTCACTCACTCACTCACTCACCAACTCAACTCACCTACTTACCTATTCGTACCTACCGACTCACTCACCCACCCACACTCATATCCACCCATCCACCCATCCACCCATCCCATCTACCTAATCCATCCTCCTTCCCCTCCCTCCCTCCCATTCGCGTTACCCGATCTCTCACTCTACTCTTTTACACCTTCTCTCCCTCGCTCTTGCACTCCCCATTTCACCGTCAACACCAACGCCACCCCGGGTTTTTCTCTCTTCTCACCTCTTTTCTCTCTTCACCGCACCCTCCTTTCCTCCCCTATCCGTCCAACCCGTCCGCCACGCTTTTCCGGCCCGCGCCAGTTTCCGCCTGCCGTCACCGCCCGGATTGCTTCTGCGCGCCTCGACTCATCCGCAAAGCTCAGCTTCCATTTCCATAGCCCCAGCACCACCCGCCCTATTGAACGCCTCTGGACAAGTCACGATAGCCCTGTCAGAGCGCCCCACAGGTCATTAACAGATTACTCGCTCCATCCAGGTGAGCTTGGATACATTTCTCTTCTCTTCCTTGCCCTCATGCACTCTCGTCCCACCTCATCCCATCCTCGTCTGCCGATGCCTACCCGTTCCATCCCGCCCACTCGACCTTGTCTCCTTCCCCATCTGCGCCATCGACTGACTTCCTCAGTGACGCCTCAACCATCTCCATTGCCGCGCTATCGAATCGAATCGACTACATCTCTCCCGACCAGGCCAACATGGCCAGGAACACGCGTTTTCCGGCCTCGAATGAGCCGCTACGCATCTTCAACGACGATCTCTTCGAAAACGCAGCCCCCATGAACAGCCATGCCCCCATGCCCGCCGTCACCAAGCCTAACCGTCGCCCCCTAACGAGCTCGAGCTCCAACGTCGTCTTCAACCCGCCCACCGCCTCGCACCAGGCATATTCTCCTTTCAAGTCGAGGCCAATGACATCACCTCATTCTGCTCTCTCCTCCAACGGCAGCAAATTGAACATAGTCGCCATGGCTCCTCCCTCCGGCAAGGGGCACAACACCGACTCGCTGCACAAGAAGCCCTACCTCTCCAAATTCAAGACGGGTTCGCAGAGACAATCAATAGATATGAACTTCGCCTATGGGAAGGAGAACGTCCACCCCCAAATATTCCCGGCCCCTGCTACCATCAACCTTTCTATCGAGAACTACCACCATAAACCCAACGGCAAGCGAGGCCTCATGGATGCCGCTCCTATCAAGGACTCTAGACCCTCCAAAAAGATCAAGACCGAGACCGAGGCCACAACCATCCCTCGCCCCGATTCTTTCCCGACCATCGTCGACGACGGCGCCAAGCCACCTCATAGCTATGCCCAGCTAATTGGGATGGCCATTCTTCGATCTCCCATGCATCGCCTTACACTCGCTCAGATTTACAAATGGATTAGCGACCACTACTCCTTCTATAGCCCTACCGATGCTGGCTGGCAAAATAGCATTCGTCATAACTTAAGCCTTCACAAGAACTTTATCAAAATCGAGCGACCCAAGGATGATCCCGGCAAGGGCAACTACTGGGGCATTGAGCCCGGTACCGAGTCTCAGTTCCTTAAGGAGAAACCTACTCGCAAGTCGGCTCCCACCGCCGAGAACCTGCCTGTCATGTCGACCCGTCTCGAACCCTCTCGCCCAGCTCCCCAACACATCCAGGAACCCACCTTACCGCCTCCAATGCCCATTAGTCAAGGCGCCCTTCCACCCCTCCCGACCTCGCAGGCGACCATGTCAATACCCGTCGATATCTCGTCCGATGCCACTATTCCCATTTCCGATAGCGCTGGGCCCGATGATGGTGCAGACAAGGCCAGAGATAACGAAATATCTCTGGATTCGTCCCTCTACTCGCCTCTCCCCGCCACCATGCATTCCTCGCCTCCGGTTTCCCGCCACATGCAGCCCCGAAGCAACACACCTCCTCCCGTTTCCCGTAACCCTGCCTCCTCCATCACCAGATCCCACAAACGCAAGTTCGCATCCATGGACGACAGCGGCTACATTTCATCTCTTGAGTCATCGGCGATGCGACCAAACCAGAAGCCGTTTTTGCTCACCTCCGAGGCAGACCGACCCCGAATTAAGCGGGGACGTGCTGAGGAGGAGATTGCACGCCTTCGCGGCTCCTCTCCCTTCAGTCCGACCAAGGCCCGATCTTACTCCGTCTTTGGGCCAGTGTCTTCATCTCCTCTCCGTCAAGCCCATGAGAACCAAATGCTTCCTCCACTGACGCCAGTCGTCAAGATGAAGCCTCCAGCCCGCCCACCTCCCTCCGTCTCACCAAACACCAACCTCCGCATCCACCGTGACAAGGTCCGTCACATGCTTCAGTCCCCTCTCCGCCGGGTCACTGGCGTAGCGGACGATGCTGTGCCGTGGAGCCCAGCCTTCCATCTCGATGAGACTTCTTACAACTTCGACGACGTTATCAACGCTGCCGACTTTGACATATTCCAGGATCTCACGAGCATGGATGAGAACGTCTTCGCTAGTACAAGCTCGGCAGACGCTGGTTCTCCCGTCAAGCGTTCTGCAAAGCGCGCTCGCTTTGATAGGTCCTTCTCCACCTCAGCTCTTGGCGAAATCACCAACTCTACCATGAAGAAGCCCATCGCTTCGGCTCCATTGCTCAAGGCTCCGGACACGCCAATTCAATTCCTCGAGACCCCAAGCAAGGTCTTTGAGGACCTTGGTTCACCGTCAAAGATGTTCCAGCAATCGCCGACTCGAAACCAATCACCTTCAAAGTTCGCCAACCTTTTGGAGATTCCCGCGGATGGCGACTGGCCCGCCTTGATGATTGATCCCGCCGATTTCATCACTAATCACAACACGGACGTCTCGGACTTTTCAGGCCTCGATATTCTTCAGGGCTTCGAGAAGATTGGATCCGGTTCACAAAACAAGAGCTCCAAGGGCAGCAAGCCTGGCTTGGGCCGAAGCTACTCCACCGCTTTCTAAGCACAGCCGCGTCTGAGATTACGAACAAAGCATAATGATGAATAATAATGACATGACGAAGAACAAAACACAATACTTGGTCGGAATGTGGCCATGTCTGGCTGCCCTCTCGTGGCCAGTTGGCGTTGGGCTTGTCCACTTTGGACTAGAACAAAGAGACGCGGCAGATAGCCGTGCTCTCCGATAGCTTCGCGGCTGGCTATTGACGATAATGATGAGTCCGGGCACTCACGCTCGCGAGACTCGGGATACTTGATGTTCATTTGGGATATGTGCTTGATTGCCCTGTGTTTTTCTTGCCTTGCTTTGTATAGTTTGCTGCCCGGAGTTTGGATTGGCCGGGGTGACGGATAGGATTGATCGAGTATGTGTGCTCTTGTGTATTGACTCGGTTGGGTTACGGAAGGAAGTCTGCTTACTAGGCTAGCATGTTATCTCTTGTGTTCTGAACTGAATGGCATTGTTGCTTAGTGCTGTCACTACAAGCTGTTGCGCCGTCTTGGCCGTGTACTATGCAGTAACTTGACGATCATTTCGTGTTAGTGCCAGCTCGTTTTACATGATCTTATTCGGACTCGGACGCCACATTGCTCTAATTTCGCTATATGCCTTGTTACACTAGTTCCTGCATCACATATATCAAGCCGAACTCGTCTCGAGAGCTCCATTTTGCGTAATTATTGTGTATTCGCTAAGTCAGCCCTGTCAACTGGTATCTATTACTGTCAAAACCCTGACTGGGACTCCGCTTCCCTGAACGCCGTTGTTACGCCATACTCCAAGTGATGCTATGTATACAGAGCGACGGGACTCATCGTTCATTAGCCCTTTACATATACCCAACTAGTCCCTATGCGTTTATTTAAGAAGATAAAGCAACTGGGGAGATACCATTCTACCCAGTGGCGGCACTACTCCTACTTCTAGTAGATACGCATGCGGGTAGCCCAGCTTGTCTCTTTCTGATCCAGGTTGATCTTGTAGGGGAATGGGTTGGTGCCTTGGGTGGTTATAGGGGGAATATGGTCTTTGTGGGTATTGGCGAAGGTAACAATCTTCATGGCGGTGGTGTGGAGGGTTTGTTCCATAGCACGACGGACCTTAGCTCGTTCTAGGACATCAGTAGTCAGTATTTGGCAGAAGTCTAAGGGAAGGCGCAACGGTTAGTTGTTGGTGAGGATGTCGCCGGGGTCGGAAGCCGGCGCATCCCGACCAAGGCCAGAAGAACAAGCAACATATGGAAACAGTTCACACAAGATGGTACGCACCGCTTTCAGTCCTGGGCTCGGCGACTGTGACCTTGATAGTCCAGCACTCCCAGCAAACTTCCTCGTCGCCGCGCGACAGCCAAGCCTTGCGACGGCGCTTCTCGAAGAACTGGACGAGGAGCTGGCCACGGCCGCCACCAGCAGTGCCACTGTTGTTGGTGGGGTTGGGGTTTCCAGCGGTGGAGGAGGAACGTTGAGCATCGAGTTGACGCTCAAGAGTAGCGACGCGCTGCTCGATCATGGTCTCGAGCTCGTCATCGTCGACGTAGGGGAGGGTCAAGTCGAGGACCTCGCGGGTCTGTGGAGTGAGGGCTGGGAAGAACCGGTGGAAAAATATGGTGTGAAGAATTCCTAGATGAATGAACGGGTTAGCGAGAGATTGAGGGCGACGAGAGGAGGCACGGGATGTATAGAATGTATGCGACAAATGCCGTAGTATATATGAGGTCAAAGTTGGGGATCTCGGGATTGCGGGGGGCCGTGGTATAGGGTAGCTAGACTGAGCTGAGAGGGAAGAGGGGGGAAGAGCTGACCTTTGACGACGTCGCGAACGGAGCGAGGATCGGCAAAGACGTCGAGTATGAACTCGGGAGGATCTTGTTGGTCCATGTTGTGGGGGGTATCGTGAAGGCGAGTCTGGGCGGCCACGAGCATTGTTCGTTGGGGAGGGGGGGAGAAGGTAGTTGTAGTTTTGAGAATAGGAAGTCCTCAAGTTCAGGTTCCCTCTAAAACTCGCAACGTCACTTTTTGCTGGGCTGACATTCCAGAGGGGCAAGTTGGTGGGCAGGTGGCAGGAGGGATCCAGTGAAGCGGCGTGGGTACTTTGGTAGGGGAAAGTACATTTACGCAGGACGCAGTAGGTGCGAAATATGCATATCATCTCGTACCTGGGTACTTCCTTCCATTGGTACTAGGGACTGCCAAGTGGAGCAAGGTTTGCTTGGGAGGCAACCGGGTAGGGTGTGACACCAGCCACAGCTAGAGAAAATGCGATAAGCGCTAAGCTCTCAATTGCACATGATGTGGTCAGGGGGCGGGACCTACACAAGCACCAGCCACACACATCTCCAGGTCCCCACACTCACAACTCCATAAAATCATATCCATCCACGATCCATATCGCTTGCATTTTCTGGGGCCGAGGTACGGTGACTGGCTGCCATGTTAAACGAACTCCCGTCCAACGACAACCACCAAACTCCACCACGTCACCTCTCTCACACGCGCATCCACAACGCATCCGGATAACCCATCCCCACACGAACTTCCACCGCCTCATCAACGGCCAATTCCTTCCATCCACAACTCGGCGTCCTTGCTGCTCTCGCACGTGCTTGCATCCCTTCCGACCCCATCTCGACCCGTCGACGGCCTTGCCCTCCACAATCCACACAGCTTCAGCTTACAGCTCCCCCATGGGCTGTTAGCCATACTCAGACCTCGCCCGTCCGCCCGCCATCTACGCCATGTTCTCGTCCGCCCGGCGCTGGCTGCGCCATAACCGGACGCCCATTGCTGTTGGCGTCGGTGTCATCGGCGCCGGCTACGTCGCCACCCAGTATGTCATCACCAAGATCAACGACGCGCGCGAGCGCATGAGCAGCGAGCGCATCGCGAAGGAGAAGTACGTGTTACCGCCCTTGTTCCTCTCTCTCAATGACCAATCGACTTATCACGTCCCCATGTAGTCTCCGCCGCCGCTTCGAACAGAACCAGGAGGACTGCACCTTCACTGTCCTGGCCCTCCTCCCCTCCGCCACCACCGCCATCCTCGAGGCCATGAACACCGAACAGATCACCTACGAGATCCAGCAGATGAAGGCCGCCAAGGCCATCAAGAACGGTGCCGCCGAGTCGACCACTCCCCCGAGTATCGCCGATACAACCTTGACTGAGGATGATGGCAAGAGTATGATTAGTGCTAGCCTGCAGAGCGAGAGCGGAATCCACGCCAGCCAGATTACGGCACCGTCGCCCTTCAATGCTGGAGGAGAAAATAGCCAGCAGGACGGGAGAGCGCCCAAAACTCGCAAGACGAAGAGGCAGCTATGGGATGATGTGACCATCAGTGGTGAGTAGCCATCAGGTCTCCCCCACCTTCCCGTGCGGCGTTCTGACATGGAACAGCTTTGACCAGGGCCTTCACCTTGATCTATACACTCGCGTTGCTGGCGTTGCTGACACGGGTGCAACTCAACCTGCTCGGCCGAAGGAGCTATCTCTCTAGTGTGGTAGCCCTAGCGACGGGTGCCCAGCAGGCCACCATCAGCCTCGAGAATAATGACGACGACAACACGGAGCAGTCGTACGGGAGCGACTTTGGCACAAACCGAAAGTACCTGACCTTCAGCTGGTGGCTGCTGAACAGGGGCTGGGCCGACCTCAGCCGCAGAGTAGAGAGTGCCGTGCGGACTGTCTTTGGCAGCTTAAGCCCCCGGGATCTACTGAGCTTCGAGCGATTCTCAGACCTGACGATGGAAGTGAGGAAGCTGGTGGAGGGAGCGACCGTTGACGAGCGCCGGAAGACCAACTGGCTCAAGTTCCTTCTCCCGCCCCAGGATCAGGAGGACGAGGTGATTCGCGAATCAGGCATTCTCCAAGATGCTCCGGCTGAAGGATCCCACCCTTCGTCCCCTGCCATCCTCAGGCGGCTCCTCGATGAGACGGCTGACCTCATCGAATCCCCATCATTCTCCCACGTTCTCACCTTGCTGCTCGACTCGGGCTTCTCCTACCTGGTCGACAACAAGCTGGCCACGGAGGCCTTCCAGCTTCCCGCCACAGATGGTATCGTTACCCCAGAGCTCAAGGACCAGCAGCGCTGCAAGGTCATCCTGCTACCCAAGATTATGTCGGTGTTGACGCGCCAGGCACACGTCATCGGCAATGGTATGCCCAACGAGTACCTGCAACGGATGGAGACTGTTCGCGACCTTGAGGCCTTTGCCGCCGTCGTCTACTCGAGCAATTGGGAGACGGAAATCCGTGACGACAATCTGTTGGAGAGCGCTGTCGACGTTGGCGCCACGACAGTACAAAGCAGTAAGGTGACGCAGAGCCAGGGTGAATCTAGCATTGTCATGGTGGATAACCAAGGAGATTTCGAGAGCGCGTGGACCCTTGCCGTCGATCAACAATGAAGCGACGGGTAATGTATGTATATTCAACGCAGGGCGATATAGCCGGATTGGGATGGGTAGGTGATACAAAGGAGCAGCAATTGGGTGGATATATTTGGATGTAACACATACACATACTCTGGTCTAGAGCAGAGGATAGCTTTTTTTTTTTACAGGGGTAATTCTGTGACATCCCGTGTAAGATGGGTGCTGGCGACTTTTGGCTTTGGGTATAGCTCTTCCCTGTCTTCGTTCGTTCCTTTAACCTCGGCCAGAACCCGTGAAGCCTCCTCGACGCCGAGCGGGCTGGGCCCCTGATGCAGTCTCCTTTCGGTTCCCCTTAGTACACATACCAGCATATCATAGGCATGATGACCTCCGGACAGGCCGAATGTAGTGGATCAGGGTTTCATACACCAGCAAGTGGCACAGCCGGAGAAGGTGTCGAGGTGGATCCTTGTCGTTACTCGCTGGAGGCTCCTCGTGTCGGCCTCCTGCATGGGCTGACTCCCTTGTCCCTTGGTCGCTGGTTCCTGAGATGGGTTTGATTTTTCCTATGACAATTCGAGAGTTGCTGGGGAAGCTCATATCAGCCCCCTGATGAACTGATCTAGGCCCAACTCAAATAGCTCGTTCTTAACGCCGTTGCCGCCCTTGTGCTCGACCGGGGCCAAAGGGTTTTTTACCACTGTAAAGTTGCAAACGTTAACACTCGCATCCTACTCCTGACTAGTTCATGGGGTTCTCAGCCGCTTCCCAAATTTCAGGTCAAGCAAGCCATCGAAGACGAGAGAACTGTCGGTGTACATACCGTACTCGACCCATAGGTTGATGTATATCTGGTGCAGAACATTACGCATGCTCGGGGTGACAGTGTCGGTAAGGATAACGAAGCGCAGATTGGCGGGAGTTTCGTAGAAGTGCAGCTTGTACTGGGCGGTGCGATAGCTGATGAAGGCGTCGTCTTCGCCGCCGAGTTTGCGGGCCATGTTGCGCAGGGAGAAGATGGTGCCGAAGATGAGCTTCGCGTCGTCCGAGGAGGTTACAGAGGGCTGTGAAGCTGGCGCTACGGTCGTCGTCGTGGTCACGCTGCCGGAGCTGAGGGGCCTGGTGTCTGGGTTCTGCGGCGGCGGGAGCCAGGATTTGGAGTAGACGCACTCGGCTGAAGAGGAGAGTTAGCAGATGGAGGAGGAGTGAAAGGGGGCCCGGAGGAAGAGGAGGGAGAGAGAGAAATCGTACTGTGGCGGTCGAAGATGTGAAAGGAGTAGACGGCCATAGTGCTGTTGATGAATGGGACCAGGGCTGCGGATGTACCTGGTCCGGGGGAGGGAGGGGGGATATGAGCGTTTGCGAGGCTTCTTCAAAGGGACGCGGTTGTAGGGGGGGGAATTGTCGAGGAGGAGTAGTATTGGGGATGTGTCGTGGTGGTGCGAGTGTAAGCGTTATGTAGCTTCTATGTTGGTTGTGAGTTAGAAGTTGTAGCTGGGATGCGACGCTGGCTGCCCGGTGGATCCATATCCATACTAAGCCAGAACTCCAGGGTACTCGGGGAATGGCTCTCCACTGGAGCAGTTCCCGAGCTTCGGCCCCACCAACGATGACTTTGTACTTTCCATGTACGAACAAGGAGGTAAATACCAAAGTACCATTCAGCTGGCATCTCAGTTGAAGGGCCAGAGCTGTGAATACTTATCCCGAATACTCTAGAGCAGGTTGATCGCAAGTGTGATAGTCCAACGGTAAGCTTTCAATGCTCCCCGCTTCTCCCGCTGTGATAGGCCCCATTTAGTAGGAGATGAGGCTTACCACTTGACTTAACTTGAGTTTAACTTCCTTCTTCTCGGCCCCAAATTCCCCAACCAAATTTCTTGTTCTTTAGCTTCCCGGCTTCTTCGTCGTCCTCATCCTCATCCCTATTCCCATCCTCATCATCGCCCGCGTCCCAGCCCTCGCGCATTTCTGAGTTGATCATAAGCCAACTCAACTGTGTGTGACGTTTGCCTTCCAAATCCCACCGCGGGGGAGCCATTGAGCTGAGCGGGGCACTCACCGGCGGGCACAACCGCCAAACGCAATCGTGACAGGAACAGGTCCCTTTGAACCAACAGAAGCGTCCAAACTGCCTGTTCCTTCTTGCCATCCTCCTCGTCGCTTCTTCTTCGCCTACCGCACTCTCAACAACACAAACACCGCCTTTCGAGACCCTCTCCTCCCCCTCCTCTCCGCCTCGCGCCTTGCGCCGGGCCTCATGGCCGCTATGGACCCCCCCCCCGAAGACGCGTACGCTCCCATTCCGGAGATCAAACCGTCCTTCACGTTCCCGTCATCATCGTCGTCGTCGTCGCCACAGGTAAAGATCGACAGCATCGCGGCCCACGATGATGACGATGATCCTCATCCTCCGCTCGTCCATCACCTGTAAGTCGCAGCCCCCCCGCAGCCTCGTCGCGAAGCCTGACTAACCCGCGTCTCGTCAATCATGGCAGCTCTGAGCCCACCGCAATGCATCGATATGCGAGCCCTATGCGGCATCATAAGCGGACCCCAAGCGCCCATCGCGAAGTCAAGGTACGGACCCGTCACATGCTCAGTGCGCAGGAGTGCCCTTGGCTGGCATGCGACCGCACAGACTCATCTCATCGCTACGATAGGAGACCCTGGATGCCCAGACCGAGTTCTCCAACGAAGACTCCGACGGGAGAACCCACCATCGCGTAAATCAGTACACCATCTTGGAGGAAATCGGGAGAGGCTCCTACGGTGCTGTTCACCTGGCCACCGACCAGTTCGGCCATGAATATGTGAGTCGTCCACGACAATTAGCTTAGCTTGGCTGACATTCCCTTGCTATTAATAGGCTGTCAAAGAGTTCTCCAAAGCCCGCCTGCGAAAGCGCGCTCAGTCAAACATTCTCCGGCAGGGCCCCCGTGGGCCGAGGCGCATCGGTCCAGGGACACCACTGGCACTGGGTGCCGGCATTCGAAGAAGTGAGAGTAAGGATGCGCTCTTCCTCATCCGGGAGGAGATTGCCATCATGAAGAAGTTGAACCACCCGAACCTGGTTCAGCTGATTGAGGTCTTGGACGACCCAGAGGAAGACTCGCTCTACATGGTCATGGAGATGTGCAAGCGGGGCGTCGTCATGAAGGTCGGGCTGGACGACCAAGCTGAGCCTTTCGATGAGGAGAAGTGCCGCTTCTGGTTCCGCGACCTCGTCCTGGCTATCGAGTACTGTAAGTGATTTGACAGGCAAAATTTTAAGCCCTCCTGCGTGACTGACTCCCATCATAGTACACGCTCAGGGCGTTATACATCGGGATATCAAGCCGGACAATCTGCTCCTGTCCGACGACGACGTTCTCAAAGTCGTCGACTTTGGAGTCTCGGAGATATTCGAGAAGCCTCACAACATGCGTATAACTAAGTCCGCTGGCTCCCCTGCATTCCTACCTCCAGAGCTCTGCGGTAAGCACGGCGATGTTTCTGGCACCGCGGCCGACATCTGGTCCATGGGCGTCTCGCTCTTCTGCCTCAAATACGGCCGTATCCCCTTCAACCGAGACGGCATGATGGACATGTACGACGCCATCAAGTCAGACGACCCGCAGATTCCTGAAGGCGAGAATCCCGAACTCGTCGACCTGATCCAGAAGCTCCTGGACAAGAACCCCGAGACGCGAATCACCATGGAGCAGATCCGAGTTCGTCTGCCCCCTTTCTTCCAAACCCCCTTTCATGGAATATAAAGTCTTCCTTCCGAGTACTAAGTAGCTAACCAGAATCACCCTTGGGTCACTTGCAACGGAACCGACCCGTTGCTTCCCTCCGAGGAGAATTGCGCAAAAATCGTCGGGCCCCCAAATGAGTTGGAGGTCAGTCGCGCCTTGACGAGAAAGTTCAACCACTTGCTCTGTGTCATGAAATCTATCCATCGATTCAAATCCATCCTCCTTAGGAACCGCTCCGTAGCAGCGACACGATCGTCAAGTTCGAGCTCCGTCACCCCCCAGGGCTCTACCGATGCCTCTAAGGACATTGCCAAGGTAGAGGTCATTACAGCACTGCTCTCTCAGAGACGAAAGGTTCAGAGTTTCCTTGGCGGCGATAGCAATGATTCAAAGAGTTCAGGCCGCGACAGTAACGAGCAGGAGGTCAAGTTTCTCGGAATCGGTACCGGAGCCAGGGACGACTTCGCCATGGACGAGGCCACTCCGGACATTGTCTCCGACTCTCCCACCGCGGTCGACTTTAACGTTTACGACCGGGCGTACGAGAATGCAGTAGAGAAAATCACATCGGCCCAGAACACTTCGCAGCAACCTACCGTGTTTTTGACCAAGTTTGTCAATGACACCCGACGCTTGCCGGAAGAGGACCGACTGGCCGCAGAGGCTTTAGAGGCGCCCGCAATGGTTGCCGAACTACACGAACAGCAGAAGGCCCATTCCCGGGGACACTCGCACAGCTTGCCTCCAAGTTGGGCGTATTAGATACCAAGTGAGGCCAGCCAATTGAAAAGCTGG
Organism: Neonectria hederae; assembly: GCA_003385265.1. Classification (NCBI taxonomy): domain Eukaryota; kingdom Fungi; phylum Ascomycota; class Sordariomycetes; order Hypocreales; family Nectriaceae; genus Neonectria; species Neonectria hederae. Next base: position 226,007 of record QGQB01000076.1, on the reverse strand, counting down.
CCAGAGACATAGACGTGAATGGAATGACACGATAGGCTGGCGGGTTGGATGCCACACGAGGACAACGGCGTTTCCAGGAGAGACAAACGGATGGCTGGTTCAGATTGATGGCGAGTCGGACAGGTTGCTTCAGTGATACCATAAGCATGAGAAAGAGCCAACAGCCAACCTACCATGTAGAGGCCCAAGGAGGCTGGGGCCAAAAAGAGTAGGGAGCCACAAGATAAGGGTACTTCGTATGTAGTCGGAACATCCACAAATATTCCCCGATGAACCACACACATATATGCAGCCATTACCGGGTACGGCAGCACCCTAGACTGGGCGATCAGCCCTGCATGCTGCCTGCCGGGGTACCAGAAGCTACAGATGGTACTCACTCCATAGCTTATAACCTGTCACTTTGCGCCCCGAGCACGACATAGACACAGGACTGTTCCACCTTAACGAATGATGATGATGGATGTAAAGGAGAGCTCACCGCTGGTACCTCTCACGGGGTGGAGCTACCGAACCTTGGCAGGCACGGTGAGCCAGGCTCAGGGCGGTGGAGTGGCCATTGTGTTGTCCATCTTTTAGCGGACGTGGAGGCCAACATGCCACAGATGACTGAGGTTTGTTGAGAGAGGATCGGCTTGGATCGAGTATTGCAACTGGAGCTGGGTGTCTTTGAAATAGGCTGGCCAGGCATAAATAATGACAGGCTTGATCCAAAGAAGTAACTATTGTACAGATATTGCGCCCGCTTCGAGCTCGGATGTCGCAGTGGTACATGTCCCGGAGAGATATTGGTTCGGGATCCGTACATAAGCGGGAGAACAGGATAACTAAAGCCACGTGGGAGGCGTTGCCCTAGGTACAAGCGTCTGCCCAAGATTTGTAGCTAGGAAGTTGCCGTGAGACATGCGCGGGTATGGAACAAGGGTATATTCTGTGACAGCTGGAGCTCAGAGCCTCTTGAGAGTCGAGATAGAATTTTTCTGTACCATGTGAGCTCAAGGTGTGGCTTACCAGGGAGTTCCAGACCAGTACAAGATGAAAGTCGGTGAGCCAGTTAGGTGTCAGCGATAAAGCACGAGGGGGGCAGCATAGGGACTGCCAAGGGACGGGACTGCTCGGGTGAATTCAGGGCTCAAATTGAGGTAGAGAGAGACGGTGTGACGTCAGGAATTGCATGGACGGTCGGTTATATTGTGTGCTCCGGCGTGGAAGGTTGTTGATAGCACTGGTACTCAGAGAGGACGCACATAGTAGAACATGAGGCACCGAGGCTGTGCTATATTGTAATGCATGCGGATCTAGCGACCGATAGGCAGCTTGGTGTGATTTCGCCAACTGGCATGCTCGGAAAGAAATGAAACGCGTACTCCGTAGTAGGTACCTTGTTCACGATCAGTTGTGGACATTCCGAACGAGGTGGGGATCTCATGGGGACAAAAGCCGGTGAAGACAACAAGGGGTTGTTTATCCTTACCCCTGCCTGTTTTTTTAAAGTATTAGGATTGCTGCTGATCGATAGCTAGCTTCACTCCGGTGACCAAGAACAACGCGGGCGTTGAGGAATGCCTGTCCTAATAAGGCAACGGGATGTACTACGTAGTAGGAGACCGAATAGACACTATTTGTACAGCGATGGGTAAACTGCGCTCTCCTGGTCGTGCTCGGTACCGTAGTGTCGGTGACAAGTTGCTGACCTTGTGGAAGATGCTCTGGCGGATGCCTCTTGTGAGAACGTTCCCGCCGCCCAAGCCAATAAGCACGATGCGGCATCTGGAAAGGGCCAAGCCTGGTAAGTATGTCGGCTGGCTGGCTCTCGGCAGCGGAATGCTTGGCTGAAGGAGATTCGCCTTTGAGAGTTTTCACAGCTGTGGGAACCGATTTGCCAACATCATCAAGAGCCAGGGCAGTGCCGAGTTGTCGTCGTCGTCTGCTTTTCTTGGCTGTTGTTGGTGGACCGTTGCGGAGGGACAACGGCTCCGGGCGCCGCGGCGCAGGAGGCCTCATCAGATGCATCATCGTACTCGAGAGCTCGGAATCTAGGCTGGACCGGGGTGGCTGGCAGCTTGGCAGCTTGGCAGCTCTGCACTGTCTGCAGCCTCACAGACAACGCGGAAATGCACGTCCAGTACCGAGGACCTAGACCAGAGCCGGCTGGCCAAGAAGGAGCGGTAACGGCAATAGTACCGGCAGCATCAGAGCTCTACCACTTTCATACAGTGCTTCATAGACTCGGGCGCGCGGAAATGCCTCATATCCCAATTGGCGAACAGGGCCGATTCGCGGGGGCGGATGAGGTCGGAATCCTGCCAGTCTGTGGAGGTTAGCTCAACTGCAGACTACCGGTACCTCGGTGATTCTTGTCGACTTGGGCGGAGTGCGCAAGAACGAAAGGGCAGGAAGAGAGAGCAAGGACTGTCATGAATAAACTTGAGTACTTATCCAAGCTATTATTAACTTACCATCAAGTAGGTAGTCAGTGGACAGTGGACGTGCGGAGGAATGGGCGCGCAGAAGTGCTGCTCGTCTACTATTACAAGTAGGGGCATCCGTGGGCGAGTGCCAATGCTCAGCAGAGGAAATCCAAGGGTACGAGATAGAAGCGAAGGTTCCCTTGTAAGTGGTTGACTTACATGCATCCAGCAGATTGACGGCTGCAGGTGCGTAGGCTGTAGGCACGGACGGACAACAGAAAATAGGCATGATATGCAACGCATGTCGGGTGTCTGTTCTGAAGGTATGCGCAACTCAGAGCAGAATCGCAGTGTTAGTACGTACAGTATGCAGCACCAGAGTTTCCATGAACCGCAACAAGCGACCTCGTTGCCCTCCCTCTTGACTGGGCCGTCCAAACATTAGACGTCGGATGGGAGGGTTGCGATGCAATAAGGTCGAGAAGCTAAATGTACGAAGCACGGTAGGGATTGATATTGGGGGCTGATGAGAGAGAGATGGGGAGGGTGACCGTTGGGAGTTCTCCGCTAATTAGGGGTTGGTGGATTGGAGAAGAGTCGGTGGATGAACGATAAATGACTGACCGAATGACTGATGAACCGTTCGTGGGTAGATGTCAGGTACTTATTTTCTGCTTTACGTCTACCTTGGTCCTAAGACATCTACTAGCCATACCTACCTAAGTATAATTAGGTACCTTACCTTACTTACTATGCCTACTAGCACTGGTACAATTGGTACCCAGGACGTATCTGCCTGCGTTCCATCCGGTTGCTGAAGGGAAGGGGAATATCACCAAGCGCCTCCTCCGTTCTACGAATACACTGCGGTGTGAAGAGCAAGCTGAAAAGCGGTGCAAGGTGCAGCAGTGCGAGGACCAGCACGAACAAGTCATCGAACCTAGCGCGAGATAGCGGGTATCATGTATATGTGGCCGTCTTTGTGCTCCGTAGCGGGGACTTTAATGTGTCTCCTACCGTAGGCTCGTAGGTAGTTAGCAAGTTACTGTAGGCTGTACGAAGCAGTACATAGTAATTAGGGGCGGCCAAAGTCCAGGCTGGCGGTTCAGTTGGCGCTGTCGCTAGACAAAGAATCCCTGGATGTCTCAGGTGTCGCAGCTTCGTAGGTGGCAGCACATGTCTTCCCAGCCCAGTGGCTTTCACCCGTCCTTAATTATCTCGGTCACGAGCAGATGACGTCGCCAGGGCACCGAGTGGTTAAAATTACTATCCGTAAGTACCTACAGTGCGTGATGTAGTCTGTCTGCTGCAGATCTGTTGAAATCAGCGCAACATAGAACCTCGGCCCATCCATCCCCGCCACGGATTCAATCGAAATCCACGGGATTCTTCAACTCTTGTCGGCGTTCCAGTTTGTGGGCGGACGAGATTGGCTACGATATTCCCAAGAGGGTTGAATCCATCCCGATTTCCGAGTTTCTGCTTCGAACCTGGAAGGGAGAGGCCTTGGCAACTTGGCACTCCACATGGTTAGAGGCATTGTGTGCAAGGCTCGAGCTTCCACTCCCCACCACCCGGCCACCCGGGGCTTGTGGCCTGCGCTGCCAAGAGGGGGTGGTGGAATTAGAGTCCATTGCCAGTTCACACTCTCCCTCCATTCGGACACTCACTCTCACACACTCATGGATGTTAAACTCGTTATGAGTGAAATCGAAAATTCCTTTGGGCAAATAGACGAAATACGCGCATAAGGCGCATAGGATGCTATTTTCATAGTTTTAATCTATTTCTTCCGATGAGTCGGTTTAAGTCTTACCGGTTGTTCGGGTGGAAAGTTCCATTCGGCTAGTACCGTAGGAAGTACTAGCCGCCAAACGGTCTCTTTAGCAGCCCGTGTTTCCTTCGTCCCATTTGCATGGGGCTGGCAGCGTGGTTGTGGACTTTTCCTTGCTCTCTCCACATTTTGGACATCCCTGTCTAGCCGGATCTTGTCCATCTGGGCTGCTGGCGCTCGAGCCGTGCAGCAGCGCTGACCTATGCGCCATTATGCTTGGCACTTCTGATGCGGACCGGGGGTTGCTATGGACTTCCTCGTTGCGGCGGATTTATCATCATCGAACGGGCCCAGCTTCTCGCAACACCACCACCACCAAGTCGGAAGAGGAGGGAATTAAACCCAAACACGAGACCTGGCATGGAATCTGCGAGAAGCTTCGGCACATGGCCATGGCGGTGGAGGCAAATACCGGAACACCATGGCTGTGTCGGCAACATGTTGCAACGGATATCACGGGCAGAGAAAGCAGCAGAGACCTATCCGAGTACGGCAGGTCATGTTCTCTGATGGTTGAACTGGCACAGCGCCAGCGCGCCCTCGCCAGCGCCCGCGCGCAGGTGGCACGAAGACCCTACCTTACAGTAGCCCTTGTTGCACCGTTCACGGCCTGGCCCCTGGAAGGCCCTTAGTCCTGGTTCCGAGCGGGCGTGCGCGTCATGGAAATGACGAAACCGGCGACGACATCCAAAGCCATTGGCCCAACTCCCTCTTTTTTTCTTTCTCTTCTCCCGCGTCCGCCCCAGACTCCGGAAGCTTCTTCTCCTCATCCATCAATCCATCATTGGAGACAGGAGGTACAAGAGACGAAGGAGCATATCCAATACTGTGCACAGCACCGTATTCGCACTGGGCCGCATCGCGCGGCGCACTACCTCTTTATCCCACCCGCACTAAAATGTTTAACTGTAGTACGGTTGTTTCGCCTGACTGGGTAGATTTTTACCATGTTTGATGAAAAGGACCATAAGTTGTTTTGTCACTGTCACTCTTTGGTATTGTCACCATTTCTCCTCAGCTCGAAGCGATGACGAGGAGGTGGCCAGCAGGTCTGCCACGCGCGCGGCTGGGAGCCAAGAAATGACCTTGCCCAACACTGCCCTCCTGTCACCTGTATGCCTTGCCTTGCCTTGCATTACCTTTGCTTTTTGCCTTTGCATTGCGTCGCCGTACATGAAGGTATGTACCAAAACATGGAGCGCTGTTGGCAGGAGGCTGCTTGTTTGCCGGTTTTGATTCCCGTCCCGTCCGTCACTGCGACTTACTGGGGGTTCTCTTGTCCCCCGCAGTCGCTACGTTACTTTTGGAGTTCTTTGCAATGTGTCTTCTCTGAGCTCTTGGTCCCGCAGTTATTCCTTCTATTGCCGAGTCTTCGTCTCAAGCTCGAGCGCCAAGCCATCGGAAAGGATCTGTCTTCGTACCTTGTCCAATCTTCAAAGAAACGGGGGTCGGGGGGTTGTGAAGGGTCGGGGGTAGCACGCTCCCTTTCGCCTCAAAGAAGCTTGGCTTTGTGGTGGCTCCGTGCTGGCTAGAATCTGAAAGCCCTTGCTGGAGGCACGGCACGGCACTGCACAGAACCAATACGGACAACTTGGTAAGTACGGTACTTCTACGGCTGGTACAGATTATTATTCGTACAGACGTCTCAGGTACCTCATACCTCATCCGAGCCTGGTTTGGCGGGACGAAGGAGCCAAGTACCTTGCCGTCTTGGCCCAGCCGAAAAGGGACCTCGTGGACCAGGGCCATCCTCGCGCTGTACTCGACGTGGATTCCGCTTCGGGTATCCGTACCTCGATGGTCTCATCCATGGATGATTCCATTCATCCATTCAGCATCCATTAGTACTTCGTACTTCGTACAGCATGATCCATCCCTCCCAAAATCGTTCTTCCGTCGTCTTTGCCCCTTCCAGCGGCGTGCCAGCAGCCAGCCCTTCCAGCCCTTCCAGCCCTCTTCCGATTCTTACACCACCCCTGCCGTCTCTCTGTTTCTTGCTCTCCCTGTGACACTCTCGTCCTTCCGTGTCCTTCTGCCGACGGGGTGATGAGCCCTGGCTGCTTCTGGACTCTCGTCCACCACCGCCGTGGCTACGACTAGAACTGGCTCTCTCCCCTCCCTCCCTCCCATCCCATCACATCCTGTCTCCATGCATGTTCCTGCCCTACCCTCCCTCATGAGATGCATGACATGAGTGAATTGAGAGGGGAACAATTCAGTCAGTCAGTCAGCCAGTCACCGACCCTAGCCTGACGGGACGGTCTGAGCTGGCCTTCTGACCCCTACTCTACCTCCTTGCCCGCTTGTTCTAGTTATTCTATTCGTACATCCCTCTTATGGAGTACGGAGTACCTTGTCTGGTAAGCCAACGCGGGCACCACCCAACTCACTCCCCCAGTCTCCCAGTCTCCAGACTTGACTGCAGGTACTCCGTACCTGTGTTAGCTACTCCTGTACAAGCTGCTTCCTATCCCTCGCCCACCGAGCCAAAGAAGACGTGCAGCACCACACCCGCTTGGCCTAGTACTCTACTCTCGAGCCTACTACTGACCAAGTACCAGCCTACCAGCCAGCCAACCCAGCATCTTACTGTCCAGTAGTTACTGAGGCGTACTGTGCAGGACTGTCAGTATTCGTACAGATGTACTGCGTACAGCGGCCGAGCCGGTCTCTTGTGTCTCCACCTGGACCCTCGACCCTACTACCCGCTCGCCCTCGCACTTCTTCTCATTTCACTCACCACTAAGTACATTACCTCAAAGCCCTCACTCAACTTTTCCCCGTCCCCGACCTTCTCCCCGATTTAAATTCCCGCTCTTCTGTTACTCCTTTCCGCCTTCCTTTCTTCCTCCCCTCCTCCCTCCCTCCTCCCTCGAACCCCGTGGTCTTCTGGTGCGACGTGGCAAGCAAATCGTCCCATTTCGCCCGTGGTACGAGCAGCTCGCAGCTGGGCCTGAGCCCATCACGCCCCGAGGCGTCCCTCTGCGCGTCTCCTCTGCGTTTTGCGCTCTACGCCACTAAGCGTCCTCGGATTTCCAGGTTCCTTAGGCAGTTCCCTCCCCCATCCGCCGCCAGCGGTTCGTCTTCCAAGGTCCTCCACTTTAAATCCTTCGTCCTTTACGACATCGACATCGCCAAAATTGGCACTCGTCAGCCAAGATCTGCAAAGAAATCGCCCCGACAATTCGCCTCTGTTTTCGCCATCCGGGGCCTCGACTTCTACGAATACCTGCCTAGTCTACTATAAAGGCTACAACCACCTACATACCTCTGGAGCACCTAGTGGTTTGATCCCGACTTGACATTAGCAATTGTTCGGTCCGGCGCCCTAATCTACTCTGCCAACTGCGCTGTACAATACTGCACACAACTGCAACTGCACGGCTGCACTGCCCACCAACGCGATCCATCACCCCGCCACCATCCCGGCTACTGTCACCACCACTCCTCCCTCCCCTACAGCCTACAACTATCGTCCGCTCGCTATCCCGCACTGCACCACCACTGCACCTCCACTGCACCTCCACTGCAACGGCCTGCAACTTGCATCATCGTTGCACACCCGTCGCCCGCCAAACCGTCGGCGTCTTGGTTCACCCCTGCGCAACACATCGCCTCGTGTTGTGCAACGTCGTGTGCTACTGGTGTTTTGTCCTGGCTGCTCGTGCTTTTGCTTGTGCTCTTGCTCTTATTGCTGCTCGTTGCTGCCATCCTGCCGCACATCTCTTCCTGCCAACACACACCCCCATTCGACTACTCTTCTTCCTATCTCATCTCTCGCTGCCTGAGACGCCGCTCTTCCTACGAAAATGCCAACTCCTCCCATCTCCTCAGTTAAGCCGCCCTCCGCATCGAGCTCCAAGCCTTCGTCGATCAAGTCTCAGGATGGCGTCAAGAAGGCCCCCGGTGTCACCCCGCAGAACACCACTGCTACCAACGGCAACCTCGCCCCCGATTCCCATCTAAAGCCCTCAGACAAGGCTTCCGTCAAAGAACGCCTCACTCGCATGTTCTCCAAGGACGGCTCTCGCACGGGCACATCCACCCCAAATCCCGCCGAACTCGCGCAGCGCCCCAGGGCCGCTTCAAACGGCTCAACTTCCCCCCTTGCTCGCAAAGCTTCCTCCACCGAAAAGGGCGTTGAGAAGCCTGCCACTAAGCCTGCCGACAAGGCTTCCTCCGCAGCCAAGACCACCAAGGCCCCCGCCGCCAACCTTCCCCCACAGCGCTTCGAAGTCAATGCTGAGCTTCCAGGTGGTCATGAGCACCATCTCAAATCGAGTCGTCGACAAGAGAAACTTTCCGACATGTGGAGAGCCATCCTTGGCAAGAAGCAGGAGGCTGCCCCCGACCACGACCTCTCCCTAGTCTCCAACTGGGTCGATTCACTAAGGCTAGAGAAGGACGAGGCCGGTGACAAGAAGGGCGGTCCCAACGCGACCTCAACTCTTGTTGAGAAATATGGCAAGTGCCAGGAAGTAGTCGGCCGAGGCGCATTCGGCATCGTGCGAATTTCCCACAAGAAAGTGGGCGGCAGCGGTGAGAAGCTTTTCGCTGTCAAGGAGTTCCGCCGCAGACCCGAAGAGACGGAGAAAAAGTACAGCAAGCGCCTCACCGCCGAGTTCTGTATATCCTCCTCTCTTCGACACCCAAATGTCATTCACACTCTCGACCTGTTGAAAGATTCCAAAGGCGACTTCTGCGAGGTTATGGAGTTTTGTGCCGGCGGTGACCTGTACACTTTGGTCCTTTCAAGTGGGAAGCTTGAGGTCCAGGAGGCCGACTGCTTCTTCAAGCAAATGATGCGGGGTGTCGAGTACCTCCACGAGATGGGCGTTGCACATCGCGATCTCAAGCCCGAGAACCTCCTTCTCACCACCCGCGGAGGTCTCAAGATCACCGACTTTGGCAACGGAGAATGCTTCCGAATGGCCTGGGAGACTGATGCCCACATGGTCTCGGGTCTATGCGGCTCCGCGCCATACATCTCTCCTGAAGAGTACACAGATAAGGAGTTTGATGCCAGAGCCGTCGACGTCTGGGCCTGCGGCGTTATCTACATGGCTATGCGCACCGGTCGTCATCTCTGGCGCTTGGCCAAGAAGGACGACGACGAATTCTATGGTAGGTACCTAGAAGGCCGTCGGGATGAGGAGGGCTATGGGCCTATCGAGTCTCTCCATCGTGTAAGGACCCATCTTTCTTGGAAAGGATTTATTGCTGTTTTGCTAACTCAGGGATAGGCTCGCTGTCGTAATGTCATATACTCAGTCCTGGACCCTCATCCTTCCCGTCGCTTGACAGCTGCTCAGGTTCTCAAGTCAGAGTGGGTTCGCGAGATCAAGCTCTGCAAGGCCGGCGAAGAGGGCCTCTGAATGGGTGTCGCCACACGGGCAGACTGGTTGTATATTGCGCCAACCGAGCCTTTCGCACAATCGCGTACCCCAACGAACCGCACTGGCACCTTTCTGGCAACCCAGACAAAGCCGTGGCGACGCATCAGAGGTCAACGGTCTGACACGGAGATGTTAATTTCAAGAAAGCCCCTCCTCCTCAGGGGATTTGTCGAGGCGGGACGCTTCCCCGTCTTGCCGTGGAACGGGCAGGCTTGGCTCACACCTCTCTGCCCTTGTCCGGCTGACGATTCAACGACTTACGTCCATTTGAGGCTTTTCCTTTTTCCTTTGTCACATGTTACCCAGCATCGGTGTTTGGCGCATCTGTTATATACATGGCTGTTTTTGCTTGAGCGTTTTTGACATCCTCCCGGTTCACACTTTGGTTCGATGACGAGAGGGAAAGGGGTGGGCGGTGGTTCTCAAACCCGCCAAGGTTCTTTTGGCTAGCGACGTGGGAGGCAGGCTCACTTCTGTTTGACGACATCTTCAACTCACTTTACAAGCAAATGACGGCGCTCTACTCCAGGCCGGCGTGTCGGATGGGCGCATTCTCGAAGGCAGAACAGAACAGAACAGAAGCAAAAATGGACATTTTGAAAGGCTTGGATGTGGATCCTGGTGGGCAAATCCTAGGGCCTTCGTCTTGTAGGAATGGGTACAGGGAACGGACAAGCACGGAGCAAAGCTGGGGGACACCCGCTGAATAGGAATCCAATCTGGGCAGCGCGTTGGGCGGGATGATGACGGACGGGGGACTCTTGTTTTCCCTATGCCCCATGGCTAGGTAGATGGCTCTCCCTGAATAATCTCACTCGCTTTGCTGTTCTTCGCTCAAGAGAGTGAGTAGAGTGAGATGGTTTAGATGGAGCAGTTCTACTCTTCAACGTGGGGACGTCTCGATGCTCAACTCATGGCCCAGGCCACAAACAGTAAATTCAAGCTCTGACTTTCTGTTGAACGCGGGGATCGTGCCCGCAATTTCGGCGCCCGGCCCTTTCGGACTTCTATGACTCCACGCAATCCCACGACGCCCTTCCTCTTTCTTTCGCGATTTGCTGACGCCTCCGAGTCGGTTCGGCCGGTCTAGACCCGTCTCCGCTCGCGCGAACCCACGGTCGGGACCGACGACACTCCTGACTCCTCCGTTCGAGTCAATTTCCGGCCGCTTAACACGGGGCTGAGGCCGATGGCGGTGGGTCGGGGAATGGTGGATGGGTTTGTGGTGACGATAGGCGGGAATATGCTTTGACAAGAGCCCTCACGCGGGGAAGATCAGTTATAGGTCTGAGCAACCAACTGGCTACTAACTTAATTAACCTACTAGGCATAGCAAACCTAACTAACTACTAGCCCAGGTATGACAGACCTATCGCTAGTGGGCTCTTCCAGGACAAAGGAACTAACCACACAGAGCACCACGAATGGAACATATCAGGGAGACAGAGGGACACGATATTTTGAGCAACAGAATACTTAGTACGCAATGCGGTAGGTGCGAATATCTCATTCAAGTCTTCTTACACAAAACCCGTCTTTGTTTGCGAGGTCTGCATTCCCCGACGAGCCAGAAGCGCTCCATCCACCCAACAGCATAAGACGCCGTATGCATACACACGACACCTCCCAGAAAACCAAGCACAACCCCCGCCGGTAGAGACCTTACACCCCAATTCCCTTCGAAGCCCTATCCAAGGGGACGATAGAAAGCCCAGTTTTCCTCCCTATGCATGGGACCCCGAGCAGAGGGCGGCCATGTTCAGAACTGCGAAAATCCAAAGAAAAAAAATAGGTTGCATGTAACATCCGCTCAACGTGCCCAAGAGTCGACCTTGTTGCCCGTCCAATTTCAGAATAAGATCCATGAGGGAGCTGTCCCAAAGACCTTTGACCTCCTCCACTCTCGAAACCCCATTTGCGTCGACGCAAAAGACTCGTGGCGTCGTAGATACAAAGACATTACATCCCGCTCAATAAACCCCCCCACCTCCCTAACCGCCAGATCCTCAAACGGTTTTGTGCCAATTCGGAGCAGCCGCATGAGACCGGAAAATAATAGACAAGAATGAGGCCTGGAATCCGAACAATCCGAGGTAATTATAGTTGCAATAAACATCATCGGTAGTCGCGTCATGGTATCAGGAGTGAAACAAGTCCCAGGCTCGGTCGCATAACCGCATGAACTCCTCCTTCTTCTGTTTTTGAGTCTCGGGGCTGTCGCGGCCAGCGCCAAAGGGACCACGGCGGGTAGCGGCCGGGCCGTGGCCCAGAGGCGGGCTACCATCCTCATATTCAGCCCGTGTCCTTCGCTTGCTGGCACTTCGGGGTGCGTCCATGGCTCGCATACCGGGTGCGGGAGAAGGGGGAGTAGGGGGCTGGTGTCCGCCATAATGAACTAGCTTGGGGAGCAACTCGGGTCGGCCACCAGCCAGGTCTTGCTGGGCCTCTTCAGCAGACCGATATTCGCGAGGGCGTCCGGGTGTTGGGACCTGGGCCTGCTGGGGTGGCGGAAGCCCAGGCGACGCCAATGGCGGGCCTCGAGCGCTTCCGAGGTTGGGGTACAAAGAGGAAGACTGAGGGGTGTTTTCGGGATGTGCCGAGAGACCCTGGCCAAAGACGTCGCTAATGGGTGGCAACCGGTTGTTGGTCTGGTTGGCGGGGACGTGGTGGATGTGAGAAGTGCTCGAAAGGTTTGAGGGCTGGTTGGCAATGTGACGAGTCAAAGGAGCCGGGTGCTGTCGGCCGGTGAAGCTGTGGCCAAGCGGCGCAGATTGAATAACTCGCTCGTTGGCGAACTGCTCGTGGGAGGGTGCAACGATGGACAAACCTGGCGGTGCCCTGTTTCTTCGCGACATACCAGGCGTCTTGGCAGCGAACCCGCCCATGGAGTCCTTATCAGGACCATCACCCTTAGCCGACTGCTGGTGCAGTCTAGCCTCGATGATGTGTCGTTGCTGCTCTCGAACCGACATACTTCGCTGCAGTTGCTCCTTCATGACGGGGTCCTGTGTGACAAAGCCGGGGGAGAGGCAGGCGATGCCGACCTCCTGGATGCCCAGGCCGTCGCGAGCGGTCAATGGCCGTGCGGAGGCGGGCTGGTTAGATTTGGAGGTGTTCTTGGAGAGATCGAGTCTCCTGGGTCGGGGTCGAGAGTTGGGCATGCTAGGGGATGCGGGCTCCTTCTTGACGATAATCTTAGGGGCAAGGCCACCGGCACGAGAGCTATCGGCAGAGGGTCAAGTCAGCATATAACTCAAGAGTGAGCGAGGGGTAATAGGAACTCACGCGCTGGGGGGGGATGACTTGGCGGCAGTGATGACCGCCTTGGGGCTGCTGCTGTTGGATTGAGCTGTGATATTATGTGCGGCTGAGGGAGCGCTAGATCTCTGTGCAGAGGCGGCAGAAGTCGGCGCAGCGGTAAGCTCGGAATATGAGGGCCTCTCGTGAGGAGCGGGAGAGGGAGCCATTGCAATTGCAGCACTCATAGTGAAGCGAGTGCGCGAAGCAGGGCTGTTATGGGAGGTTTGCGCGAGGTTGATCTGAGGACACCGATCGAGCCGAGGAGCTGGGTTTTCTGGGCCCTTGAGTCGCAGCCGGCCGAATTTGGCGCGGCAATGGATCGGTCGACGAGATCAGGAATAGGGGCGAACAGTCAGACGCTGTGAAATATGTTCTGTCGATTTCTGTGGCAGCGACGCAGGCGAGGAAGCAACACAGCGGAGTCACGAAGTCCAGTCTGTGGTCCGACTCGGAGGCTGGGGTTTCGGGTTCGTTTCGTATCTCCTTGAGGGGCGGTTCTTTTTGGTCCAAGCTCGGGTGGGCGGTTCAGCTGTGAAAATAGTCCCCAAAAAGCAAGTAGCGAAGGGGCGCAGGGGACACAAGATGCGAGGGAAATAGTAGATATAGATGTAGGTGCAGAAGCAAAATGAGAGCTCCGTCAAGCTGAGGACGTGCAGCAGATAGTGTCGGAATGAGGAAACTAGGAGCCAAGCCGGGGGAGTTTGAATGGCCTCGGTCGGTCGACTGGCGACTGGCGACTGACTGGCGACTTTGAGATTGGGTTGGTTGTAGTCGGCAGGTCCGAGTGTTCTCGCCCACCGGTGGGTACGTAGTGGTCGTGGTGGCGGTACAGAGTAGTGTGAAAGTGGTAGCGTCGTGGTGCGGTAGGACAGATGGGTGCTTATGCTGGAGGGGATGCAAGCGAATGGGTCCGCCGACAAAATTAATAGGGCTGTGAGGGAGAGAAAACGATCGAGCGTGGCCGGGTCGCGGGAACCCAGTAGTTATTTCGCTGGATGTAACAGAGGAACCAAGCAGAAGCACAGCTCAAGCGCCGAGCCGACAGCGAAGGATGCAGGACCGTGGGCCAGCGCGGGCGGATTAGCGAATGAAGGGATTCCAGCAGCCGACAGCAGATGTGATGAGGCGGCGGCGGCGGTGGTGGTGGTGGTGGTGGTGGTGGTGGTGGTGGTGGTGGTGGTGGTAAGTGTAGCGGGCGTGATAGCGGACACGGAAGCGGAAGCGGAAGTAGAAGCGGCAACGATCGCTAATAAGCCGGCAAGGCGACAAGACGATGGACAATGTCAATGTCAATAGCAATGGCTTACACAAAGTCGGAAAGGGAGCAAAAGAAGCAGTAGGGATGGATGAGATAGGATAGGATGGGATAGGATGAGAGCGGGGAGCAAGAGTGGGAGGATCGCGGGACAGACGAGGTGAAGTAAAAGAGAGAGAGGGCGCCTCGTGCGAGGAGGGGTCGGGTACCTGGTGATGTTTTATTTCGTGCCTTGTATTTTATGAAAGGGGACACGGGGAAAAGTGACACAGTCATGGCGTCCGGTTTGTGTCTTGAAGCAATGGATCCCCCAGCGAAACGAAAGCCAAAGGGGCCAAAGGGGGCCGTGAGCTGGGATCGAGCAAGAGGAAAACGGGGGCCCCTGGACCGGCTAGGGGACAGTAGCACGGAGTAGGAGTAGGGGCGCTGGAAGGCGATGGGATTTGCTCGCGCCGGGAACGAGGAATGAGGAATGAGGGGGGTGAGGCTATCACCACCAGCCGCGAAGTCGACGCAACGGGCCAACCCAACCGTGGCATTGGGACTCCACGTCGAGACGGAACGAGCGACCCAACGCCAACGCCAACGCCAACTCCAACTCCCACGTCTCCAACACCGGCACCAAAAACGAGGCACAGCACCTAGCATTCGCTTCGGCGTGCGCACCAAAAGGACGGTCGGATAGACCACTGAACCACTAAGCCACAGGCCATCAAGCGTCGCTCACTCTTTTATGTTTCGTCACCCAGGGCGGGGGACGATTCATCCTCTCGGAGCAGGGGAGTCAGACCAGAACTTCAAAAGACGGGACGACCCATCCCTAATACAGTGAACTCGGTAACGGACTGGAGACGCACGCCAGACAGCCAGTGGTCCATCTCGAGGCTCCTACATACAGTACCATAAGTACACATAGCAAGTTGGAGGATGGACAATGGAACCTCTACCCACGAACAAAGGGCCACCCATCCACCAGCCAGTCGCTCCTCACCCACCTGAAGAGTGCTGCTACTTCTGCACACGACCCCGGCCAGCCAAGCCAACCATAGGTCACTCCTTGCAGTTCTTGCAGTTCTTGGTCTTCCCGGAATCGTTCTCACCGTCGTTGGCGGTTTTGGATTGATGCTAACAAATACTGCGACGTGGCCCCTGTTGTTTCTGATTGGGTATCCTCGTCTGGACTCTCTTTAACCCCTGTCGCTCTCACTGTTGCCAGCCAAACTCGCCAGTCATGATGCTGCGATGTGCTGCCAGAGTTGCGCTGCCATGCCATGCACTGTGTTGCTGTTGCGTGTACTATATTTGCCCGTGTATGTATGTTTCTTAACTTGCAGTCGGGAACGAAGAGAGGACATGGAGAAATGGGCGGTTGCGTTACCCTCGGACGAGAGGCGAGATGAACCGTCTGTCTCCAGCTAGACCTGACCGCTTCTTGTCCGTCCTCTAGTTATGTGTGTCAGTCTCAGACACGCAGACAAGAAACTCTGTTGCAGTCCCTGGCAGCGCCCATGACCGACGCTGAGAATGCCCCGTCCCCTCATCAATGAAGCCGAGGCGCTGTGTGTCGTGACACGGTCACTGTGGGTGCCAGTGGTTTCGGTCCGTCGTGCGGTGGATTCCTGCCAGGCAGCCCACTGTTGCAGCCAACCAATGATGGGTTGGAGGGTATGTTCCTCCTTTGGGCTCCAGCTGCTTGGCCCCCGTTGCAGAGATGGAAGCACCCCGTGGCGCTGGAAAGCTTGGAAGATGAAGCGCCCCCAATCCAGGCCACTAGGAAATAAGGAAGGACAGTATCGACGGGCTTGTTCGTCAGCGATCAACGATTACAGCATCCACTCTGGCGTGTTTCGGTACGATGCCAGAGGAGGAGAAAGGGGTTTTCTAGTTCGTTTGATGATTTCTAGTTTGTGGGTTGTGGTAGGTCGCTCAACCTAGATCAGATGTCGTCTTGGTGAGATCGGTCCCAGACGGTCCCGGAATTGGCGATGGATCGTGACGGCCGTTAGAAAGACCAGGGTTCCACAACCACAACCTTCCTTCCTTCCAAGGCATCTACTAATTACTACCTGCCTTAAGGCCTTGAGGAACCGTGATGACATATACCTACTAGGTACGTAGTACCGACCTGAGGTATGAGGTAACCATGGATGTCGGATACTGTTACTGCTGTAGCAGATTTTCGATAGAGCATTCGCCTATTTCCAACATGAAAGAGATGGAAACTGAGGCTGTATCTGTAACTCGTAATCCATAAACCATAATCCCATAATCCTATAATCTCGTTG
This sequence comes from Neonectria hederae, assembly GCA_003385265.1. Classification (NCBI taxonomy): domain Eukaryota; kingdom Fungi; phylum Ascomycota; class Sordariomycetes; order Hypocreales; family Nectriaceae; genus Neonectria; species Neonectria hederae. The sequence continues at coordinate 209,526 of QGQB01000076.1, read as the reverse complement.
TATAATAAGACTAATTCCACATCACAAATGGTACTACGACATAGTACCAGTGCTTCGTAGATCAAAAGCAAACGCAACAACCCAGCAATCTGCAATGCAAATCCCCAGAACATCATTTCGCAGTCATACGGGCTCAAAGCTGGGTTCTTCCTCTCCACCGCCCGTGGTTATCATTCCCCATCTATCATCTACATAGTATCTTGCCCCGTTGCCACTCGCTAGCAATAACGACGCATCCGCACCATTGCGACGTATTACTAACGTGCCCCAACTTGGATGGGCGAAGTAGTAGGTGCTCCCACCTGCTGAAACCTGCCCCTCACACACGCCCCCAAGTCCCAAGCCCAGCAGGTCCCTGACGATCTCCGGTCGCAATTCTTCCAGCAAACGAAGTGCGGCGCAGAGCATGCGTGACCCTCACCCACGACCGTTGTGACCGCTGCTACCGCTTCGTCCCGAGCCCCGAGCATGGCCATGTTTGAAGATGTCGATGAGGTGGCCGATGAAGCACAACATGAGGAAAATGAAAGGATGCAGACCTTCCCGAATAGCATCCAACGGCTCACTGCCTCACCAGCCCTCGTGGCCTGTTTGCTGTCATGTCCCACCATCACCGTTCCATTCTCTCACCGTCTGCCCTCCGCCATCTACCTTGGTAGTACCCTCTCGTTCAGAAAGTCGACGGGTCCAGCATCTTAATCCTACGGCCAAGGTGGTTTAGCTGGTCCCGACACCTGCATCTACTGCACCATCTGGACTCCCGCAGTTTTCCTTCCACGGACCCCTTATTATGCCCACACCTTCAGCTGAGACCATTAGTGACCACCCCTCCCCCTCACCATTCCCCGTCGCCTGGTGCCAATCTCCAGAACCAAGGAGAAGCCGCCCTGTCGCGACCATCACAGACCTCTTCGAGGCTGCGTAGGCTTGAATAGGCCTCTAGATTATATAGCGACCTATAAGCCACGGACGGTCTTGCTCTTGATCCCCTGACCTCCTTCACGTCTTCTAAAAGACAGGATACCTATTCAAAGCCATCCATCACGACATTCGTGCTCCTGAAGAGTCATACCACATCTGTCTGACACAGCTAAGATGAGAGCGCTCTAGTTCCGCACAGAGAGCCATCTTTCTTCTCTCTGACCCCTGCTAGACCCCCTGTCTCTGATAGCCTCGCTGCTGTCACCCGACTCTAGCCATCCATTCGCTGTATGGCCAGGTTCCAACACCCAGCTCTGGTGCCACATGTCCGTACAGCACAGTGTTGTATTCGTACGCGATGGCGACGAAGACGAACACAAGAAGTCTTTTTTCTTTTGCTAGCTACTACGACTCGGCGCAGATCACGTCCCACCTGCATCGGGGGCTGATCTGAGCCACACCCAGAGACATCTTTAGATCGATGGCCTGAGACATTCAAGACGATTCATCGTGTCCTCCTCGACACACTCCCAACACTCCCAAAATGATGAGCTGCCCGCCCGAAGCGGAAACCAATAGTTTGCTATGTATGTGCTGCAGCTGCATTTCTCGGCGCGCCATTTGCTCACCAGCCAAACCCCAATGTCACCATCCTTGCGAAATGAAGAAACGTCCATCGCAGCCATCGCCTACGGTGGCTTTTGTCCGGTATTCATTGCTATTCGCTTTCACGAGGCGCATGCTAATGGAGTAATAATATGTGCTAAGTCTCTATTCCATCTCACCGCGGAGCATGTGACAGAGGATTTTTTATGTGAGTGTTTTTTTGTTGTTTTTTGCCTCCCCCTCCCATCTCTCGCCTCTCCGGCTCCGGCTCCGTGGAAAATCTGGATGGATGTGCTTCACCTCACCTGAGACACTGTCTCAGGTCGCGATGTTGGGTGTGGTTCCATTTGCATTTGCATGCACTAGGGCAGCACCTCGAACTGTGCGGCTACCACACCACACACCCAGGCAATCGTCGGTGCGCCGTCGTTTGGAGACTTAGTACCAAGGCTGCCTTCTCGTCTTGATTGGGTCGACTGTGTGGCCTTGTTTCAAGGCCGTGCTGAACTTGGCTGCCCATTGGTTCAACAATCCCTCACTCCCAGATCCTCAAACACACGACCAGTCCTGACATTGTCGTGGCCTGCTTCCCAAGTTCGGTTAGTTCCTAGTGTTTCGATGGACAGGATTGGATCCAGGATGCGATTTCATCCCATCCCATCTCAAGTTCGACAAACGAGCGACCATGAGTGGTTCAGGGCATGGCATGAGGTAGCAACCGTAACATCATGAGTTGGCATCGCGAGCGGTCACATCGCATCCGCTTCTGCATCACGCTGGCCGTATCGGTCATCTTGTCCGATTGACTGGACACTCGAAGCGGTTCTTCGAGGTCACCTCGGCTATAGAAAATTACATATCAACCTGAATCCTGGTGGGCTTGTCAGACAACCTAGAGTGCACCCATACCCATCTACCAAATCTTAGGCCGACGTCGTGGGTTAACATTATCCTGGAACATCCCTGTGAAAATGGCTATGTGCAAGCACGATACCATTGCTGACCAATTTGATGGCCGCGCGGGTGTGCTACCAATATCTGGAGGATCTAATCTTTCTTGCGACATCGACTATCCCTTTGACTGTGGTAAGGCAACACTTGACCCATAGCGCCCACAGAGGCCCGGGAGATCAGCGGTACACTGATTGACTTCTAAAGCTATGTGGCTCCAGGGAATTTTATGTACCGTGATGTAGATCTCTAAGAGCCGTGACTTCTGGCACCATATAAAATAGGTAGAGCCCTATGTACCTCGTCTTTCTCTCTCTTTCGTTGGTTTGGATCCCTGCTACTAGCGCAAGTGTTGCCTTACCACAGTCAAAGGGATAGTCGAACATCCATTGTTGCAGCCGAACGACGGTATTATGCCTCCCGGTCTTGTCCCCCGACTAACGTTGGTGCGTGAACGACGCAAAACCGGTCGTTTCCGTGGCCAAATATTACCATCCAGATGTCAAGCTGTCATAGTACTATTTTTGCCTGCAGATCAAGTGGGAAGACTTGCCCAGCAATTTCGCTGCCATAGTTGCTGCATCGGTATTCCCCCACCAAAGAATGGCTGTAAGTGCTAACGCATTGCACTACCACTTTATATGATTATGCCGTCGTGTACCACACGGGACCCTGAACGAGGAGCTATATTTGGAGTTTTGTAATTGCCATGTTGTCTGCCACAGTTCACGATCTCATGCACAGGTAAAAGGTTCTTAGCCCGTTGCACTACCTAAACGGGCCCGGTGTGCCTACCTGCTTGGCCACCATGAAGCTGTGTCCTAACCCAGCAATGCAGTGCTACGTGGTATCACCACCCTACACCATTTTACATCCTGGTGCAGGAAATTGGAATGATATGTTTACCACTGTCGATTCGAGGAGTTGCGCATCAAATCGGTCTGTGCCATAGTGAATTGTATGATTATTCCTATTGTGTGCTAAAGGCTGTTGGTAAGATGAGATACTAATTTGTGCTTGATAACTAATGCCTGATTCATACGTTTGGATCGTTCGGGATCCTGGCGCTGTCAGTGCTTCATGGCGCTGTTAAGACAAGGGCCACATAGTGCCCCTTCAGAAAGAAAAAAAAACTCATCCAAGACTAAAAGGCCAGTACCAGAAGGGTACGATGAAAAAGATGACGCACTCGAACAAAAATAGTATCGTGGGGGTTCGATATTAACCACTCATCCATATCACGAACACTTGGGCTCCCGAACAGCAAGGTTTGCGCGCCCGAAGGGTCACCTACTTTTTGGAATCGCCTAGAGTAAATATGTGGCTTACTCCCTGGCTAAATCGCCGCTTGGCGCCACAACGCCCCGCCACCGCTGGTCGATAAAATTTCTACTAGTGACAGCCAGTGAAGATCTGGATTCGAGGCTGAAAACACAAACCGTTACCTTCTGGTCAGACTTGGTTTGTGTTTGTTATAGAACACATATTTAAGCCACAACCCTGCTCATCACATTCGAACCTCTCTCATTTTACGATGCCTGGCCGCACAAAGAAGGAGGAGGATCCCGCCGCGGACACCAACATGGAAGACGCCCCGCCATCCGCGCAGCATGAGGATGTTAACGATGGGGAAGCCGAGGAGGAGGAGGAAGAGGAAGAAGAGGTCGAGCCCCAGCGTGTCAAAATTGTGAGTTGACCATATGCAGAAAACTGACTGGAATTCGCTCGACTAACTTGAGATGTAGCTCCCTGGTTCAACGGATACTGCTGCCTCGTTTGAGTTCATCGACGAGGACCACACGCTGGGCAATGCATTGAGATACATCATCATGAAGAAGTGCGCCCTCACTAATGTGTTTTGATTATGAGCAAGACTGATCTGTTTAGCCCCGACGTCGAGTTCTGCGCGTACTCCATTCCCCATCCTTCCGAACCCAAAATGAACATCAGAATCCAGACATATGGTAAGTCCTACGTCTTATTCCTTAGGATGCATTGTGAATGCTCATTACTTCATGCAGAGGGCACCGCTTTTGATGCTCTGAAGAAGGGACTGAGTGATCTCCAGGAGGTCTGTGACGTGGTGGCAGATGAGTTTTGGGCAAAGAGACAGGCATACAACGACGAGCACGGGATTGATCGGTAGAGTCAGGTGGCTTGGATGGAAAACGGACACTCGGATGGGATGCTTAATTCCCAAAAGACATCAAGTTGAAACGTAGGGGACTTCAAGGCGTTCTAAGAGATTCCTTTTGCTAGAGCTTCAAATGAGATTTAGACACGAGCAATCGTTGCCGCTGACGTTAGTTGCGACCCTGCGTATCGTGTCAGTAACAGACCCAGATTAAGGGACTGCTGGATTGGTTCTTACCTCCAGGAAACCAGTCATGAAGCTGGAAGGCAATCGCTTTTCGCCTCGGAAGTTCTCCTCCTTGAAGTAAGCCATCACGTGGTTGGTCTGCTTCCAGAAGTTCATGGTTTCCTAATCACACAGCCTGGCATTAGCGGGCAGTCCCTTTCGACGTCGGCGAGGTCTCTCGTCCACGGTGCCTTGCTCATACCTGGTACTCCGCATGGGACTTGAACAGTAGCACGTCAACGACGGAAAGTTTGTTGGCGAATCGGTTTCGCTCGAATTCTTGTCGCATTCTGGTCCGGATCGCCGCGACAGGCATGGGCATGTTGTACATGGTTTGAACCTCAGGAGCCTATTTCACGTTCGTTAACCGCCATTCCAACCATAGGGTACGCATAACCGTAGGCAGCCCCAATGAGATACGTCGTTGTGTCTTCGAAGTGGCAGGGGCCGCCTGGGGATTCGTCAAACGTACAGCTCGGATCCATTCGCGGTAAGAGGAGAGCACTCGACGCTTCGCATCAGACCAATTGGCTGCTATTTTGAGGATTAGTATAGTATCTGAAGCTGCTCCGGGGAGTATACTGACACTGCGCAGTCTTCTTCGCAAACTCGGTCGGCGTAATGGCCATGTTGGGCAATTAATGCTCTTTGTACTCGGAAACCACGCTGCTCTGACGTTCTGGAATCGTGCCGAGATCACGAAACGCAGCTTCCGGGGAAGGATCACGTGATTCTCCCGCCACACGCTAAAGCTCCACCACAAGCCAAATCCCCCACTGACGAGGCTACGTTTCGTCAGCGAACGGGGCATCGAACATTGCTCTCGACACCCTGCGATTTCGGGGTTGTCAAGTTACACTGTACTAAGACCCAACAAAAAAACCTCCACACAGCCACCACCATGCCCGCAATCCGACACTCATCGAAGCGGAAGCCCCCGCCAGAGGGCTTCAGTGACATCGAGAACGACCTGCTCATCTTTGCCAACAAGATGAAGGACGCACAGAACAAGCCGCCACCTCCGGGACCGAAACATCAGGCGCAGTGGGAGGTGTTCCAGATCGCCCACCAGCGGAGCCGATACGTCTACGACCTGTACTACGAGAAGGAGGCCATTAGCAAGCAACTGTACGACTGGTTGCTGAAGAACGGATACGCGGATGCGATGCTCATCGCGAAGTGGAAGAAACAAGGCTACGAAAAGGTAGGTTGCTCCATGAATGAGAAAATGGTGGTCCAACATGCTAACTCGTTCGCCAGCTCTGTTGTCTTAGGTGCATTCAGACGAAAGAGACCAACTTCAACAGCACCTGTATCTGCCGAGTCCCACGAGCGAATTTGAAAGACGAGCAAGACATCGAGTGTGTCAGTTGCGGCTGTCGAGGCTGCGCCTCGAGCGACTAGAAGACTACGGTGGAACCTTCGAAACGACCTAGAGACATGTTTGACATGGAATTTGAGGATGTGGTTTTACGAAGAGACGGCGTTTGGCGCAAGGGAAAACAAAGACGATGGAGGTCAAATTCGACGAGGTAGAAAATCCTTCATTCGACCAGTTCATGTTATTCATAACGCCGTGCTGATCATAACTACCCAGCTTGAAACCTCTTTGATACCTCTATCTCTTGGCAAAACCGGCCCTGCCTCTCCCGAACCGAATGCTCGGGGGAACAAAGTTCAGCGCCGACATGGCCCCCGTAAGATCTGCCATGTCCGCGCCCACTGATCCGCCGCTCTTTGATGTCTTTTCTGTCGTCTTCTCAGTCTTTTGGGGTTGCGCTGGCTTGGGGATGGCCTCGGTTGTCTCTCCCGCTTGCGTCTGTGCCTGTGACTGTGATCCTGCCGCATCCAGCAGACTTGCGCGACGCCGTGACTCCTTGGACTGAGTATTAGTCGAGGAGCGACGGCGGTGATGACCGTTCTCAATAAGGAGAGACCTTCTGCCATCGATGCCATCCTTTGTGACCCCGAAGAAGAAGTTCTTGGGATACATGTGCTTGTCGATGAGGTGCATACGCCGCTTCTGATGTGTCATGCACTTGCGTTCACATCCCTCAACGAAACACGAGTACTGGCTCCCGTGTTAGTATTCCAGACCGGCGGGGGACCGAGTCTCGCTGCATACTGTGTGCTCTCCTTTCTCTCTCTGGACTAATACCAAGGGATCATGGCACTCTTCAATGTGAACGCCTAGCAGGTGTTCGGTTGGAAAGTTCTTACGACACTCGAGACATCGATTTGTGTGAGTCTTGCTGTAATGGACCTCGTATTCGTCGTATGAAGTAAAGGACAAAGGTTCTCTGTGGGGAGGAAGAGAGCATCTCATGGTGACGGCGCGTTCTTGGTCGTCCCCGCCCTCGATGGCGAAATCTAGCTGCGTGACCTTTGCTACCGGCTGTAGAGAGACTGTGAAGAATGGCCGTGTGTCCGCGTCGAGTGAGTCCGGATCTAGCTCGTCCTCGACCTCTCGTGAGCGCTTCATCCTTTTATTTGCGGTGAGCTTTGTGGGGGATAGTGAATTACTTGAATCAGACCAAAGGAGCGGTAAGGCGAGAGAAGATGAGGATGGCTGCGGGGTACGAGGTCGGGTTCTAGAACAAAACTGTTCGTAATTCGTAGTTGAGAGAAGGGTTCGCTCCGGGGGAAAAGAAGAAGAGTTGATAGATCCTAAAAGATTGGAAGAATTGAAGAATTGAGCCACCGATAGTTGATATTATGGACTCGAGAAGACTGCCAGGTGAGGTGGGTTAGGTTGTATCGACAAAAAGCCTGGGCAGCAGTTTGATGAATGATGTACTTGGTAGTCCCTGAAAACACAGTGGGGTTATCCGACAGGGGTGCACTGAAGCTCGCTATGATGAGCCCCTGGGACAGGATGGCAGATGAATAAGTGAGGGGCTGGAGGGGCAACTCTAGGCGGCTTCAGGCGAAGTCGAGCACGGACTACCGGTACCTAACCATTGGCTGAGTTTGAACTGTTTGGTGAGGACGGATGAACCAAAGTCGATCGTTTGGGTTTTTTATTAATTTTAGTCCCGAAGTATTCCCACCAACACAGCACGGCACCACCGTAGTGACCGCACCAGCCAGCACTGAAGATCATGAGCTTGAGGGGTTCCCTGTTCTCGACCCTGTCACGTCAACGTCAACGTCAACGGCGGCTCAGAATCTCTTCACCACGCACTCACGTCTGTCGCATTCACTGACTCCCCGCGGCGCCCACCAACCTTTGCAGCCCTATCCATCCTCGCCCCGAACTTGCTTCGTCCACCCTCCCTCTCCGCCAATGTGTCTCTCCTCGGCCGACGATTCCATTTTCGCGAGCCGAGGCCGCCCCCAGTCTGCACAACCCGACCGGCGCCCAAGTTATGGACGGTCTGCAACTCCGTGATCCGGCCTCGAGAAAGCATGAAAGAGAATCCATATAGCCCGCCCTCTACCGTCCAGACCGTTCCTCCCGCGGCAACCTCCTCGCTCCCGGTCTCGCCTGCACGCTGCACGCTGCATGCTCCCGAGCATCCGCCAAGTTGCCCTCCCTGACTTCGCAATTCGCAGTTCGCAATTCGCTACCATGGAGCCTCCGCCCGAACAGCCCGACCTCGCCGGCAAGGCCCGACAGGCCTGGCGGTATGTCCCGTGCCTTATCACCTTGCATTTACGGTGTCGCGTAGCCGGAGACGTTGCCGCAGATGGTGCGCGATTCCTTCTCGTCGCACGGTGGCTAACTTGCGAGGTTTAGCTCCGCCGTCAAGTTGCGCAAGCTCTTGACCAAACAAATCGAGAAGCTCCCCAAAGATAACGGCTCTGGTGTCGACATCTCCCAGTTCGAGGCGATAGATTCAGTTTTGGATAAGTGAGGAACCCGAGTCCATCTACCGACCCTCAAGCGCACAGGCTAAGACTCGTTGCTAGGTTCCGACTTGCATGTGTGCAGACCATCTTCCTCGACTTCGAGTACGCCATCACTGAACGCGCCGACCACATATTGTGGACGGTACATACATCCATTAACCATGAATACCGACGAACTCTGGGTCGCCTCAAACACTTGGCTCAGACCCCCGAGAAGCAGCATAAGAACGACAAGCGCAATGGGGACAAGCAGAAGCCCGAGAAGCAGAGTCCTCAGAAGCCGAAGGGTGATAAACGCAATGTGGAGAAGCGGAAGCTCGGGGATAAGTACCTCGCCTTCTTAGGCATTGCTCAGGAATTCTACAAGGGATACATCCAGAGGCTGTCGGCGAGATATGACATCCCGGAGCTGAAGCGTATCGCCCAGGGCATCGACATCCAGGAACCACTCAACAACGATATCATCAGTCCGGTCCCCGCCCACATTTATCAGATGGTCCTCAAGTCCTGCCATTTCACCTTGATCTGCTTGGGAGACTTGGCCCGCTATCAGACGCAAGCTGGACTTAGAAAGTCGAGCTATGACACGTCGATGGCCTATTACAGCCTCGCCTACGACTTGAAGACGGACTCTGGCTTTGCCTTTCACCAAATGGGTATTATCAGTCTAGAGGAGAACAAGGATCTTGACGTCGTCTACTACTTCTATCGAGGCATCGCCGTTGCCGATCCTCATCCTAATGCGAAACAGAATCTTGAGTCCAAGTTCAAGGCTATCTTGCAGCCGGATAAGAACCTGCCGCCCAGGAAGAATACGCGCACTCCGCCAGATGCCTTCATCACCTGGTTTAGCAAGCTCCATGCGGTTTTCTATAAGGGTGAAATGCTGCCGCAGAGCTCTGAACTGGAGAGAGAGGTATTGCACCGGCTCGACATGGCTTCGAAGGGCACTTCTCATACCGAGGTCCTTTTCAAAATGATGTTGATAAATATGTCAGCCTATCACGTTGCCTCCCAAAAATATACCGGTAAGTTCTTGCCTTTCCCGACCTCTGACTTAATCTTTAATCCTTACTGGAGAAGGAACACCATCCGCTGCAGTATCCCGATTTTGCCAGTACACCTTGCGCCTAAATGCGCAGTTTATCTTAGCATTCAGCAACACAATCGAAGCTGATCTCGCGAACATTGTCAATCGCGAGGGAAATGATCCCAAAGACTCGGCTCTGGAAAAGACGACACCTACTATTGAATGCCTGCTACCCCTCCTGCGCGTCTACACCATGTGGCTTGCTGCGCGTCGCCATGAGATTTTTAGGGCAGCTGGGGCTCTTGGTCCAGTCGTCCCTGACATGGTCAAGGCCCTTGCGAAGGTATTTAGTCTGCTTTGCACCGAGACGTATACCCGGGAGAACCTGGCTAGTTGTCCATACTTGCTGCTAGAGGACGTAAAAACCCGCGGGTTGCTTCCTCTCTCCTCGGATCAGGTTCCGGAAGCATGCCGATCCTACTTTGGGAACAATGGAGATCTGAAGCCTCATTTACCCTCAAAGGAGACGCAGCTCCAGCCTTTCCAAGAGACGTTAGCCAGGATTCTGGACATCCTTCGTTGTGCTTACTTCTTTTCTGAGGATGCGACCGTTCCCTTGTCGCACACCGTGACAGACACCGGTCTCATTTTCGAGTACAAGAAAAAAATGCAACCTCAGGATGCTCCTGTTGATCTCGGTCAAGTTGCAAGCACAGCCAGCCCTCCAATGCGCGAGATGGAAGGCCAATTGCCGAATCAGCAACGCACCGTATCTGTCAACCTTCGACCTGTCAGCAGGTCTGTGGTTAACCCTCACCCAGGGCTCTCCTCCAACTCGACGCTGGCATCTGAGCCTAATGAGCCAGTTACCGCAGCTGAACATGCTGAAAACACCGTCATCAACATGCTGGCTCCTTTCCTGAAACCACCAACGCCCCAGCCTTCTCACCACCACCAACACATCCGCCCTCTGGATGAATCTTCGTATGGAATGCATACTGGGACGGCAAATGAGATCTTTGGCATGTTCCCACCCGAACCGAGTCCGACCGGCTCGATTCCCTCGGGAAAGTTCGAGCCTCTGCCTTGGAACTGGGTCTACACTCCCACGCCCCACAAAGCCCAGGATCACTCCTCATCGATGGCTAGGGATGCGTTTGACGGGCCGGCTAGTCCCAACTACTCATCGAGAGAACTAGCACAGGTGGGCGGTGGTCTTGAGGATCCCTTCATTACCCCTGAACGCCCATTTCAGGCATCGGGTGGCCATCGCCTGGCTAATGAAATAATGGGGAGCCCTCGCGTTGCCTCGACTGCCGAAGAAGCCCATCGCAATAGCCTACTGCAGTCCTTTACGGCCCAAGGTTCAAGTGCACCTCGGACATCGGCCTTCGGTCAATGGGGCCAGAATACCACACGGGTGCCGAGGGAAACAGTGCCGTCCCCATGGGGTCTTCGGCCACTGGATGGCCATGCCATGTCCTCGGCATCTGCCTTTTCCCACCCGAGCAGTCTCTACCAAGGAACACCCGCCAATGGAGCAGCTTTTGGAATGCCCGCACCAGGTCAGTTCGCCACGAATCGAAATGATCACGGTTTTGGTCAGGAAAACCCTTCGTCCTCGAGTCGACATTTCCAGATGGACGACACAACCTCGAGCTACGACGCGGCCATTCTCCAAGCCGCCTTGTACGGCAACAAGTAGGAGCCTTTATTTCTTAGGAAGTGTTCATCTCCCTCTTGGACACTGGTGCCTACGATCAGTTGTCTTGGTTTACATCCTGTCTCTGGCTTGGCCACTCGGGATGTTCACTTTGGCTAGGTACGATGGGCAACGCTTTATTTTGCTACACTCGCGTGCTATCATAGCTATATGCTGCTAGCACATAGCTGAGCTGGCTACCAGGGGTTCCTGCAGCTTTCACAGGACCCTAGATGACACATTTGATGATCTGATCGGTGGGGTGGAGATGTTGGATCTAATGGGCCTCCAATCTGCCCGATCCATGTACGGCTTGTGGATTTCGACTTACCGTGATACAGCAAACAATGGCTTTTAGGTAAAGCTGAGAGCGTGCTAGTTTGGCAAGTCGGATACTGGCTTTCTTTTTTTTTGTTTGCAAACAAGACACTCTTTATATTTCTCGAAAATTTGCTCGATGAGATACTTGCGGTATCGTGGAGGATACCGCACCCGCTGTGCGAAAGGGAGCCTCCGATCTGGGCACGCTCCCCCTTGGATTGCAAAACGCCGTTGTTGAAACCGTTTTCCGTTTGCCATCAACGCCAAGACACATTCAGTCCTACAAGAAGGTATGCAAAACGAGTTGTTTTGAAGACTTTAGGAGGAGGCCTGGTAAGTCTGCTTAGGGAAGGGGTATCTGCGAAAGGGTTAGTAAACACGGAATCTGTGTGTTCTAGGGACCGATGCCACTGCTGAGATGCCATGGATGTCATAGGAGAGACAGCGGTAGCGTAGCAGTAGAATGGAAGCAGAGAGATTTCGGGGAGAACTTACGAAGGCCCAAGCTCCTGGATGCTGAGTCGTGCAAGCCACTGGCCCATGTCGATGCTAGTCTCAAGAGACTTGCCCTCGAGAATACCGGCCAGTAGACCACCAGCAAAGGCATCACCGGCACCGTTGGTGTCGTTGATCTTCTGCTTCTCGATGGCGTGGACGGGGAACTCACGGACCTCGTCCTCACCCTGAACAGCAACCAGGGTAGCGTCAGTGCCCTGGGTAACAATAGCAATGCGCTTCTTCTGCGTGTTAGCCTTGGGAAGATTGGCGAGGTGCTTGACGACGTCCTTGGGCTCCTTGCTGGGGAGGTCGTGGGCTTCAGCGTAGGCGGCGGCCTCGGTCTCGTTGCCAATGACGTAGTCCCAGTAGGGGGCGCTGGCGTCGACAACGTCCTTGAAGAATTGGAGAATGAAGGGGGCGGAGAGGGACAGGACGAAGGTCTTGTTGTGCTCGGCAGCCTGCTTAGCAAGTTCCATGATGGCGGGAGGGCAGACTGTTCGTATCGTGACCTGTGGTTAGCGCGCTCTTTCTCAAATCATGATCAGAGAGCTAGCTGTTGGATTCCTCACCAGTGAAGTGGAAACCACCGACGTAGTAGACCTCGGCGTTCTCGACCAAGCTCCAGATCTCGGGCTTCTTCAGGTGGTCGACGTCGTAGTGGTTGGCGGCACCCAGGTCAGTGACGAGAGATCGGTTGTGACCCGTGATGATGGCACCGCAGCGGCCAGTCTTCTCCTTGGGGTCGACGCGGTACTCGACTCGTAGACCAGCGGCCTTTACGGCATCGTGGAGAATGGCGGAGTACTTGTCGTCACCAGCACCGCCGAGGTAGACGACGCTGTTGGGAGGGAGGATGTATTGGGCACCGCGGGCACTGTTCTGGGCAGCACCGCCAGCGATGAGCTTGGCATCATAATTGTTAAGGAGGTCCTCGTAAAGAGGGATGTGCTTTTCCTCTGCGAGGATAGCATCGTTCTCCTTTACGCCATACTTGTCGAGGAGGGCCTGGTCACCGAAAGCTTGGATATCTGTAGTTGGGAGAGAGACCAGGTCAGCACGCCATCTGGGTAAGTGGAAATGGAGGCCTCGAGACGAGGCAAATGCAGACATTGACCGTGATAAAAAGGTTAAATCAAAAACAAAGATACATACCAAGCAGAGGGTTCTCCAAGCAGAGGAGGGCGTATTCATTAGCGGGGGCCATGATGTTCAATTGTCTTCTGAAGAGTTTTGCAGTTGATGATCTGGAAGAGAAGATTGCGATGGCGGGGTTCAAGCTGGAGGGGTTGCTGAGACAGCGTGGGGCTGGGGTTCTCGGCGCCCGAATGGCAGCGACGCCGGAGAAGGGACGTACCCACGTGCGGCAAATGAGGGACGGGAGCCCAGTTGCAAATGCCGCGGGTCTCGCTCGGGACAATGAGGGTGCCATGGATGGGGGAGTACAGTGATGCCCAGTGGACGGATACACTGGATGACTAGATAGGTTGGTATACGAAGTAGGTAGGTAGGTAAATGCCCGGCTAGTAGGGCTGGCGATGAATGAGCCAAGGTGCGAAATGAAATTTGAAGCTTTTAAAGCCGTCCATCGTACGATCCACTAACCCCTACAGCTGTACTCCGATGCTTCCATGGCTTAGCAGATGACCCTGTCGCTTCACCTGATCAAGTCCCACAACAAACCATCAAACCTTACGAGTAAGTGCTTAAAGGTAGACTAGAAGTTGCATGGCCATTCAACGATAGGCTGTGAAAAATGCATGAACACAAGGGAAAAGGAAAATTGTCAACAGCGGGCTGGACGCGGCTTTGACGGGATCGCATCCTTTCTACCTTTCTACCCTTCTACCAGGTCTCAATACGAGGTTCTTCCTGCATTCCTGGTATCTCACGTCTTCACAGAGAGCGGCCTTCAGATTTTGTGCGCCAAATGCCATAGTACTTGCCCTCGGAGCTACCAGCCTTCTGCTCTCAGCAGTACCTTCAATCGTTGCAAGCAAGCCAGTATAACACCATCCCAATGAGATCATGAATTCCAGCCACTCTAGTCCTTCGTCTTCTGAGTACCACGCAGGAGACCCGTTCTCCGCGCGGCAATAAGACCAGCCTTCTGTCCCTGGACGGCGTATCGGGAGATGGTAGAAGCCTTACCAATATGTTGGTGGTTACCCTGTCACGGTTTATTAGCAAGTCTGCCGTCCGGTCTGCCCTCAAGAGAGTACTTACACCACCGTGAGGATGATCGACGGGGTTCATGGCAACACCACGAGTCTTGGGCCAGCTGTTACGCTTGACGGCGAACTTGTGCTTGGCGCGAGAAGCCTCTGCATTAACTGTTAAAATCGATTCCCACACGCGCGTAGAAAGCTTCGGTCGGCTTCCAGCCATCCTGGGAGGAACACGTACTCAGGAGGGGCTTGTCGGTTCGGCCACCACCGGCGACAATACCGATCATGCCTCGGGACTTGGAGTGGACGATCTTCTTGGCACCAGAGGGGAGCTTGATGCGGGTCTTGCCCTCATCGGGGTTGTGGCCAACAACGGTGATGTAGTTGCCGGAGGTTCGGCCCAGAGTGCCACGGTCACCAATCTTCTCCTCAACGTTGGAGACGACGGTTCCCTCGGGCATCTCACCGAGAGGAAGGATGTTGCCGACGGTCAGGGCAGCCTTCTTTCCGGCGTAGATGAATTGACCAGTGTACATACCCTCGTTGGCGATGAAGGTCTCGGTGATCTGCCTGAACTTGTAGGGATCGCGGAAGACAACACGGGCGAGGGGAGCACCACGGCCTGCACAGAAAATTTATTGTTAGTCGTGGTCCCAGTTTACGAATGTGGTTGCTCCGGGAAGCTCGTCGGGAAACTTGCCAGCGTCGTGGATGATCTCGCGGACGATACCTCGGACGTATCCATGTCGTTCGGCGAAATCGAGGTTGCGGAACTTGGCGGGGGCCTTGTTCAGGCGCGTGTTGGCCGCTATCCTGAGCGTCAGTATATCGATGTTGATTTCGTTCGGAGGCTCGATCGGTTACTGACTGAAGATGGATCCACGACCCTTGCGCTGGTTGCGAATGACTCTACCCATGGCGTCTGTTTTCACTGGGTGAAAATAGGAAGGGGTAGATGCTGTGAAGCTGTGGTTAGAGGAGGGTCGAGGGCAGAGGGGAGAGAAAGGAAATTTACCTGGCTTGGGCCGCTTGGTGTTTTGTCAAAGAGGGCCTTTCAGTGCAACTTGCTGATAAATTTTTGTGCGCAGCATGTCGATACTGTGGAGGAGCCCTAGCACGTGACTAAGCTCCGACGACCCTGTGGGGCAGCCACCAAAAGTCGCATCTCAGTGGAGTGGACCTGTCCCATCATCAACCAGTGGCCCCAGCGCCTTACGAATTCCTGTGTCTAATTAACCCGAAATTTGAACTCTTCTCGTTCTGTCGCAACCTCAATGAACGTATTCGTACTGAGAAGCGGTGACTCAGTAAGATACCTAAGTAACTACTTATTTGAAGGCTTTGTTTAGGAGTTGGTGAACCGAATGCATTCCGTCTCATCCACTATTACCTAACCTCCTTGTGATGGTTGTTCTTCCTGGCGCTGATATGACGAGATGGTATACTCCGGCCATAAACTGAGATTTTCAGTGCCATCGGACGATGTCCCCGACAACCTCGAGGTAATTGCGCATTTCATTGCATCGGACATCTTCGTAGTACTAAAAATCGATGTTGCAGGCCAAGCCGATACCGACTTAAACATATGATCCCTTTGGATGTAGCCTGCAGGGGTTTAGGCCAATGAGAGAGTAAGGATCTAAAAGTACTTAGGATTATGTGAGAATTAGGCTCTGACAGAAGTACTTCACGGTAGACCGTGGGTCCCGTGACCTCGGATGAGCCTTACAGCAGCCAAATGGATTCGAACCAATGGCAATGAATGCCACAAAGCAATCTGGATCATGGACAGTCTAGGCAACTAGACCTATCGGGGAACGGGCATGCACTGAAAGTGAGACACCCATCACGTGACACTTAAAGCGTGGAGTTTCTGAGCCAACAGTGCTGCTGCTCCTCGAGAATCTCCGTGCCGATCCTCCATTGGGTTTTGTACAGTACGATACTGTATTTCGTCACGACGAAATCAGACAACAAGGAGGTTCAACCGACTTAACAGCTGGCTTGCATCGTCATGCACTCTCAGGCTGAGGCAAGTGGCATCGTTGAGCCTCCCGTATTGTATCTTGTATGGTGATATTTCTTGCTTCTATTCGAACCTTTCGAAGTGGGCTCTCATAACACTTGGTGTAAAAATATACACCGTCTCCTTCAGACTCGTGGAGAATATACGTTGATGCAGCCGGCACGAAATAGGCATTGGGGCGCTGACTTGTATTGATCTGCACGGTTTCAAGCAACGGACAACGTGTGGGGAGAGAAGCAAAGGGGCGGCTCTGTGGTATGCCCAGCAAGCTCTTGTTTGCCGCCTTCACGGAGCCTTAACACACGCGGCTCCCGCTTTCCAAGTTAATTGATGTTACGCCTTGGCCTATCAGAACCCACAAGCCTGATTTGCGGCTTGTTGTTTCGCCTAGTGGGTGCCAACCCGCTTGAGAACCTAGTTACGTCGGTCCTCACTTTCTTCCCCCACATTCATCTCAACCTCACCGCGACGCGCACCGCCAACATGTCTGCCGACGATGATTCCTCCGACCTCTCGTCCTTGTCCTCGTTGTCGCCTGCGCCTTCCGATGACGAGCTAGATGTTGCAGGCGATGAGGAAGCCCCTAAGTCTAAGGGCGGCATCCTGAAGTTCTTTCCTAAGCTTTTAGAGCAGACGCCTAAGGAACCGTCACCGCCGCCGCGCAAACGGTCCCCATCACCACCACACGAATATGTCCTGGCAGACAATCCCGACATTGCTGTATGTTTTGAACCCCGTTTTGCGCGTTCCAATGGTTATGCAATTGCGCGACGCGTTCCGTTGCTGCTGTGACGCGACAAGCCACTCGAAGTCGCGTACAAACGTCATGGATCTTGCTGACTAGTGTAGTTCATTGTGATGTTCCGAAGCCGGTTCACCGACGCTTTTCCCAAATCCCTTGCTCATTTCGGACCCCAAGAGCTCGAGCGAGACGTTGTCGAACCCATTCCTGGCGATCGAGTCGAACATTTTCTCTGCGCGGTGCTGGGTCTCCTTCTGAATCGCAAGCAAGACGTCAAGTATGGTCGTAATACTACAGGGTCTTAAGCGGCAGCATGCTAACGATCGTTGTTTCTAGGCCAGGGCACTACGGTCGAGCGCTCGAAGATGCGATCAGCACCCATAAGAACCAATGGGCGTCGGCTTGGGAAGATAAAAATCCTTTGTCTGGTGGCGGAACCTTCGCCTCGATGAACCCTACCGAACGAGTTCGTTTACCCATTCAGCCCTTCTATTTCACCCAACTGACACATTTTGCAGCTTACCCTCCTCCGAACCCTCATTCTCTGGACTCTCTCGTCTTCCGACTCCGTCAAGGGCCTGATCAACCAAGCTTACAAACAGAACCGTCACGAAGATGATGTGAACCAGCCCAGAGCAGTGCAACCATGGGGCTCAGATAGCAACAAGCGCCGGTATTTTTTGATCGAGGGGCAAGACGACACAGCCTTCCGTGTCTATCGAGAAAGCAACCCTGCTGCGACGAACCGAACATGGTGGAGCGTTGCTGGCACGATTGACGAACTGAAAGCTTTGTCTGGGAAGCTCGAGACAAAGGATGGAGGGCCAAAGGCAAACAAGCTTAGCCAAAAGATGCTGCAGGCTATTCCACGGTTCGAAGCTGGCGAGGATGTCAGTATTATATCTGGCAGCCACCTCCGGTGGCAAGCATACGATCTCATGCTGACTAGGCTAATAGAAACGCAAGCGTCGCGAGTACCGTTTGAACCGCAAAGAACAGTTCAAGCGACCAGAGCCGGGATTCTCATTGTACGAAGGTCGCACTCGCGGTAAAAAGATGAAGTACACATATTCGGACGATGAAGACGAAATCTACTCGGACTCAACCAACAGACGCTCAACTCGAAACACTGGAACCAATACCCCTGCCGAGTCGGGGCCAGTCACAACTTCGAGTGGACGACAAATTAGGGCACCGACCCGATTGAACGCGGCCACCGGAAGTAGCGCTCCTGGAAGTGTGCAGGGCGATACATCTGAGCATGAAAAGGAGAATTCCATGGGTCCAACGGGCCGACCTCGAAGATCAGCAGCTGTGAACCACGGAACAACTGGTTGGCCAGCAACTAGCACCCGTTCCAGTCGAAACACCAACGAGTCGGAGGATGAGAGTGAGGCCGACTTTGGGGACGATGAAGAAGACGTTGAGGAGCACGTGCCCGAGGAGTTCGAAGACGAAGTAGAAATTGATGAAGACGAAGCCATGGTCGACGATGATCCGGATGACCAACAGCAACGCTTGGTTGTGAAACTGTCGGTTACACCACCACACCTGAAGCGAGTAATGGCACCAAATCCGCAAGCTGGTAACGTTCTTCCCACACCGGGCTCCCAAAAGTCAGTTGAACAAGATGCTCCGCTTGTTATGATGCAGGACGCCTCAACAGGAGCATCTGTCGAAAATACTGCCAATACTGAACTTGGTCTAAAAAACGGAACTCTGGCGGGCCAAAACCAGCATTCCCCAGAGCAAAAAACAGAGAGTTCAAAGATTCTTGCGACTCCTCTTGCTTTTAGAGGAAGCCCGGAGAAGCCACACGCAAAGCCGGTTCCCCGATCCGTGGATGTCGATACTAAAGAATAAGGGATAATGACCAAATCAATTGTTTCGTCGGAGTTGGGGAGAACGAGGGGATACATGGCATAGAGTCACTGTCGCTGAATGATTGGAATTAATGGGTGTGGAATAGATATGAGCCCAAAAGGAACATGGACTGCGACTCACTAAAAGGCTCCCATAGTATTCGTCAACAAGACGAGCATCGGACGAGACCTGTCTCGGAGCTCATCGGCCGATTAAGGGATGAATCAGGTCCGACTCGAGATACTGAATGTCATAGGTATTCCGTCAAATTACAAGATTTTTATGTACATTTTGCTTTGATTGGTATTCCATGACTAGAACCTTTTCCTGTTGGCCCGGTTCTGTATCGGCCAATTGTTTACTTCATACCACCATCTTCGAACTCGTGCCCCTACTGTGTTACCGTGCAGACGGGCATTCCTGTTCCAGTGTTGCCAGCCACAGAGAAATAGGTTGTATACTAAACCTTGTGTCAAGGGCATCATGATCTAGGGCAAGTCAGTGCTGAAGCTCATAATATGATGTTATTTTGCTAGATACCTGGTCTCTGGCTGTGATCAATGCCACCTTCCACCACGTATCTGCCTTGGAGATACTTCGGAGATAGCTCTGTTCAAAGCGGAGGTCTGGTAGAGGGGGCAGGTTGTATGACCGAGGGGCTGGTTGTAGGACACCATACGGGATGTCTTCTTCATCTTCGTCGTCTACTTCATCGTCGCTGCCGTGCCCCAAGCTGCGCAGTGTCACTGGTTCTCTGGTTGCGGAAGCCGTAGACGGGTTGATATCGAGCTTCGGATCTGGGTTTCTATTGATATGCGCGGCCTGGATGGTAGCCGCGAGCTCCGTGGCTCCAGAGTCCATTGTAGAGATCAATCAAATCAGTACCTGGTAGTCTGAGATATTTTCTTCGGGTGTCGGGAGGTGTCAATAGGCGGGGACAGAGCAGTCCAGGTATGAATCGTCGCCGGCCGGAGATATGTCGTCGAGGGTCCTCGGCGCGGATGTGTGACGCCGGAGAGCGGAGCATGCCGCAGATACTGCCGGTGGTGAAGGGAGTCAAGAGGTGGCGTTGGGGGCGGCATCAGTCCAGCCTCCTCCGAAATTGACCCGATTTCGCCCAAAGTGTGGCGGTGCCAGCGGCCCACTTGGGTACCAAACGACGTACCTTGAGGTGCTGTGGAGGGTTGAGTGTTGCCTGTAGGTCATCGCTTGTTGCACGATAAAAATCTGGCACCAACATCCAACTTTCGGGAGTCTCTTGGTCTTTGAACACACCGCAACCCGGCGCCCAGACCCGCGAGATCACGCCAAACAATCCCTCGCAAAAGGCTCTCATATCCACCGCCATCATGAGCGATCCCCAAGCGAATGAGGCTGAGAAGAACGTGTGTTATGCATTTTTCCTGATTTTTTTGGTTCCCTCTTGGGCAGCCCCTCCTTCGCCTGCCTTGCTGCCCCGCGTTCGGGAAGTCGCTGTCTCAACCCCAGCTTTCGCGATGGCTAACACGCCCGTCGATAGATCGAGATCTGGAAGGTCAAGAAGCTGATCAAGCGCCTCGAGGCCGCCAGAGGAAATGGAACCTCCATGATTTCGCTGATCATTCGTGAGTCAACACCTCCGATGCCGTCATGTTGTGGAAACCGCGCACTAACATGCTACTTTTAGCGCCCAAAGATCAGGTCTCGCGAGCAGCAAAGATGTTGGCTGAAGAATACGTACGACACCGCGACTCATAGATGCTTCGTCGGGGAATACTGACACTCCTTTAGGGTACCGCCTCCAACATCAAGTCCCGTGTCAACCGACAGTCAGTCCTGTCCGCCATTACCTCCACCCAGCAGCGTCTCAAGCTGTACAACAAGGTCCCCCCCAATGGCCTGGTCGTGTACTGTGGTGAAATTTTGACCTCTGAAGGTAAGGAGCGAAAGGTCAATATCGACTTCGAGCCGTTCAAGCCCATCAACACCTCCCTGTACCTTTGCGACAATAAATTCCATACCGAGGCCCTGGCCGAGCTTCTCGAGTCGGACCAGAAGTTCGGTTTCATCATCATGGATGGTAACGGTGCCCTCTTCGGAACCCTTAGCGGGAACACTCGCGAAATCGTCCACAAGTTCTCCGTCGATCTTCCCAAGAAGCACGGCCGTGGTGGTCAGTCCGCTCTTCGTTTCGCCCGTCTCCGTGAGGAAAAGCGTCACAATTATGTCCGCAAGGTTGCTGAGCTGGCCGTGCAAAACTTTATCACCGCCGACAAGGTTAATGTCGCTGGTATCATTCTCGCTGGTTCTGCCGACTTCAAGAACGATCTCAACGCCTCCGACATGTTCGACAACCGTTTAGCCACGAAGGTCATCAAGGTTGTTGATGTTTCCTATGGTGGTGAGAACGGATTCAACCAGGCTATCGAGCTGTCTTCTGAGACCCTCGGTAACGTCAAGTTCATCCAGGAGAAGAAGCTCATCGGCAAGTACTTTGAGGAGATCAGCCAGGATACTGGCAAGGTCTGCTATAGTATCGACGACACTCTGAAGGCCCTGGAACTCGGCGCCGTTGAGGTACTCATCGTCTTTGAGAACCTTGAGATTAACCGATGGATTCTCAAGGACAGCAACGGTAACGAGATCACTTTGCACACTACCAAGCAGCAGGAGCAAGCCAGCCGAGACATGTTCCTGGACAAGGAGACCGGCCAGGAGATGGATATTGTGTCCCAGGAGTCATTCTTGGAATGGATTGCTGAGCACTATAAGGACTTTGGTACGACGCTCGAGTTCGTTTCTGACCGATCCACCGAAGGCAACCAGTTCGTCAAGGGCTTCGGCGGTATCGGAGGCCTTCTCCGATACAAGGTCAACTTTGAGCAGCTAGCTGATCTCAGTGACGACGATGATTACTACGACGGTGAGTAACGTGCGTTGCTGGTGGCTCGTTTCTATGTTACTAACTCGGAAGCAGATTGACCAGCGGATCCCCTCGTCACCAGCGAGGGACCAACTCAAGTTCAACCGTCCACGCACGAAACCAGTGCTAGGCGCCAGGAGGCGCAGAGGTCTGCCGATGCCGCGCCGATGTCATCGGCTCAAAAGCGCCTGATGGGAGGTGACAATCTCGCGTCTCTCCATCGTGAACACCAGGTGTCGCGACCAAGTCCACTTCGCACAATGATGACGGCTTCTTGAGTTGTGGTGGACGAATTAAGGTATGCAACCCTTAACCCTGGCGGGTAAGCATGATTCTCACCGACCGGCAGCCCCCACCATGAGAAAAAAAGGAGTATATACGGTGCGGCGACTAGAGGGTTCGTCAAGGCCATCGTCATTGCGCTGGGCTGAAGAATCCACTGTCATGGAGTAGAATCGACGTGTGCGCTGCGGGCTCATCCATCATGCTATGATGGCAGTCGAGGAGCAGCTGCGATGCGGAGAGTCAACAAAATACTAGTCGTTTGCTTTTTGGCAAATTGTTCCAACCCATCCACCCCCTGACATTGATTCGTCGTACCTAGTAGTCTTGAGTGATAGGGGCTGTGATGACCGGGGTGAAGTCTTCATAGATGCCCTTGCGAGACAGTTACGTGCCTTAGTTACATCAATTGCCAGCTCTTATGTTGATACACGGCCCCCATCTCGGCTGTGCTATAATTATATAAGAGAGTGCGAGCACCAAATGCGCGTATTGCGTATTGTATCATTAGCCATGGGCTTTTAGGTGGACGCTTTGGGGTGGCTTGAGCTGATGTGGGGGTCGGGTTGTACGAGTGCGATGCGAGGGAGGTGCCGGGGCAGGTAGTAGGAGGAAGCAACGGTGGTAGGTACCTACGTAGCCTACGTCAACATGGGAAAATGGCCCGGCCTCCATCACCGTCTCTTTGTACCAACATCACTCCATTTTCTACCGCCATATCCTTTCTCGCCTCGAGACTCCAGCGCAGTGCTAGCTGTAGCTGAGGTCCGGCGTCAAGCATCCTTTACCATGCCCGGTCCAGCGGGCTCGACGGTGCCTGCCCCAGCCCAGCCCAGCAGCGCAATCCCCGTCGGCCTCAACGAAGCCGCTCTCGACTCCCCGACCTTCCGTGTCACCGCCGCCAACTTTGCCGAGCAGGTCGATGCCATAGAACGGTGGCTGAATGGCTATGTTTCGTCCACCTCGAGGCTCCTTCACGACTTCCTCACCCTCGAAGAGACGATAAACACGTATCTCGCCAAGACGGTACCTACCGCTGCTGATGGCGTTGTTGACAATGACTACACATTCCTGGCCCTCAAGAGGGTGGGCGACGGCTGGCGCGACTATTGGATGCACATGTTGAGCAATATGAAGAAGATGGATGGCACCATTGTCGAGCCGATCCGGAACTTCATCACGGGTGACCTGCGACACTTCAAGGAATGCAGGAAAGCGTTGGACAACTCGCAACGGATATTCGACTCGACCCTGGCTCGCTATGTCAGCCAATCTAAGACCAAGGAACCGTCTGCTCTTCGTGAGGATGCATTTGCCGTGTACGAGACCCGAAAAGTCTATCTCAAGTCCGCCATGGACTATTGCCAGCTTGCGCCGCAGCTACGTTTTACCATGGACAAGCTCATCGTCAAGATATGTACCGAGCGATGGAAAGAGATGAAGAGATCCCGAGATGCGGGAAACAACGCCAATAAGTGGAATCAAGAGATGGACCGTATTCACGGGTGGTCCAAGGAGATGGAGGCGTCAGAAGGTGTCTTCAGACGTGAATTGCAAGTTGCGCGAAGGGACCTTGGAGAGAGCACGCTTGCAGGGTTCAAGCCCTCTCGTGAGCTCGAAGACTATAGCACATCGACCGTTCCCTTTCTCGGTTCTCGCGGTCCTGTCAGCATGCGGGTTAAGGATGGCGCGAGTGTCGTCTCCGAGAAACAGGGTTGGCTGTTCCTACGCACGCTCTCTGGAAAGCCAGCAAGGCATGCCTGGGTCAGGAGATGGTATTACTGCCGGGATGGAATCTTCGGCTGGCTAATCCCAGGTCCGTTGGGAGTTCTCCAGGGTGACGAGATTGGCGTTCTGCTTTGTAACGCGAAGCCAGCAGTGGGTGAGGAGAGGCGCTTTTGTTTCGAGGTCAAGACAAAGAGCCAGACCATCCTCCTTCAAACCGAGACTCAAGGCGAGCTTACGGAGTGGCTGGAGGTCTTCGAAGTCACCAAGAAACACGCCTTTGAGAACACAATGAATCGCCCTAACACCAGTGTTCCGGGCGTCGTGGATCCTGCTTTCTCTATTACGCCTCCAAGCATTCCTGAGTTCTCCGCGAAGACACTCGATGCTCAAGCCAGCATGCCTGATGAGTCCGGGCCCGCTTATGATCGATCGAGTACCCTCCCTGTGCCGGGTCCTGAGGGTGGTCTCAGTACAAGGCAGAGTTTCGATATTAATGGCAGCTTAACTCGCCGCTCCATCACCGCACTTGGACGGGACCTAGCTCGGGAAGAAGGCGAGAGCGGCCGAGAGCATGCAGCGAGGATCATCCAGAGGCTTGATCTTCACCGCAAGGCCACATTCGGCAGTATCAATGTCGAGGCCGCTCATGGAAATGCGGCAGTGTCATCACCTGGGGCCGCTGGTCTCATCTCTTCCACTAATAGCCTACTCCCCGGATATCCAAACACCTTTGCGGCCCCTAGTTCACCTCGACAAACGCATACCATGCTGCCGGCAGTGGATACGAACACCAGCACCTTAGCTCCCTCGACCCTCGCAAAGCCCCCCGCCATGACAGCATTAAGTCGCATCGCAGTGATGACTGCCGGAGAGCGGCGTCCGGTTGGCAATAACAGAAAGCTACCAGCTTCGGTCGTGGCGAACTATTGGGGAAGCAGTGTCTGGGGAGCCATCAACTTGCCTCCACAGCCTGTCTTGCCTAGGCTAGACGATGATGATCCTATCGGTGTGGTTGTGCCGGGGAGCTCGGAGGCATCTCTCGGCAAGGGACCCCAGCGGTCGCAGTCTGGTGAGGTTTTCCCACGCAACTACCCTCCTGAGCTGAGAGCGCAACACGCGCAGTTCCGACTGTTATTTCCGGATGCTCCTTTGGAGGAGAAACTCGTCCTGGTCTTCTGTGCGGCTTGGAACAGTGCACCATCACAAGGACACGGCAAGCCGGATATGGCTGGGGATGGTCGTATCTACGTCACCCCTGATAACATGTACTTCTACGGCCAGCAAATTGGTCTTGTCACGGCGTACAGCATCAGTCTTGACATAATTACTGAGGTCACAGCGGCGCCAGGCAAGGATTGTGACTTCATCTTCCTACACCTTGGTGACGATGCCAACGAGACAGGGTACACTCGCATCACTATAAAGGTGTTTTTGGAGAAGCTCGGCCTGCTCCACACCCGTCTCAATTTGTTGGTGGACGACCTCCAGGCAGAGGAGCCAATGGAAGTGGAAGCGATCATCGCCGCCCTAATTAATTTGGAAAAGGAGGAGTTCGACCGGCCAAGCCCAAGCGTGGAAAGCTGGGAAGAAGTTTCAGCAGAAACCCCCATTGACGATGGAACTTCATCCGGACGACCAGTGGACCGCCGACATAACGACTTCAGCCCGCATCTGCCCCCCTCGAAATCACGAACAAAACCGGACCACAAGCTCCACCTACCGACTCAAACCGTCGTGTATGAACCGGAGGGAATGACCGAGATGGCGGCCGAACGAACGTTTGAGCTTAGTGCCAAGGCGTGCTTCCATGTTCTCTTTGGAGACAAGAGCTTCGTGTTTCCAAAGCTGTACTTTGAGAGGCGAGCACAACAGATCGCACAAGGACCGTGGGTCCTAGTTGATCAAGGGCGGATGAGACGCGAGTTCCAGTTCAAGGTTGATTACAAGGATGTTCTTGGTCGGTCCAAGACGGCCGATGTCGATGACTACCAGGTGATTGAGATCTTTAGTGACCACGTTACATATGTGGTGACCCACGTCAAGACGGCCTGGCATCTGCCACATTCTTCATGGTTCAAGGTCATCATAAAGATAGTCATCACACACGTGGCTAAATCAAAGTGCAAGCTGGCAGTCTACACCAAGGTCGACTGGTCCAAACTCCCGACCTTGTCGAAGAACCTGGTGGAACGCCAAGCGCTCCACGACGCGGCAAGCGATGCGGAGGAGCTGGCAGAGGTTGCTACAGACCAAGTCCGCAAGTTAGGCGCGCGCAGTCGCACGAACAGAGCCATCCAGGTTTATGGCCAGATTGGACAGCAGACGGAGGTGGTCGTATTCTCGCCCGCAACGAAGGAGTCAACCAAGAAGCAAGTTATCAAGCCGCGGACTTTGACGGCCATGCTCTTTGAGACTCTTCGGTCTTTCGGGGAGAGCGCAGTATCGTCACTCATCATGTGGGCCATTGCCGTGCTACGGAAGCTCTTCAGTGTGGTAACGGCACATCGGTTTATCCTGGGTCTTCTCGCCTTCAGCACCTTGACCAACCTTCTGATGACATCGAGCGAGATCTTGACTTGGTGGGGTGAGCGAAGGGCAGCGGGATTCATGCAGAACATAGGAATCCGGCCAAACACAATGATGAGCCGGGCCATCTACATTGCCGACTTGGGCGAGGCGTCCGGGGCAGCCGGCCAGGAGCTATCGTTTCCGCAAAACAGCACGTGCTTTGATACTTTCAAGGAACTCCTAGAGGCTACAGACATGGACTCGCCTTGGGAGGACGCTGGGGCGGCTCTGTCGTCGCCCTCGAGCCAGGCTACTGCTCGTCGACTACGGCGGACTCGACAACGACTCGGGTCGTATCGGCATGACCTGCTTGTGGCCATGAGGGTGGTCAACAGTGTGGAGCGGGAGATACTCCAGTCGGAGTGGGAAAACTGGCTGATAGACGAGAAGTCCCTATGCGATGACCTGGATGTGGTTTTGCGGAGCCAGTCGGAGAAGAAGAAGGACGACAAGAAGAAGCGAAGTGGAAGTCCACAGAAGGTCATGGAAGCGATGTCATCGGAACGGAAACGGGAGCTGGAGGAGTGGCGCGACAACCACTGTGGAAGCTGCAGGACTGATCATCAGATTGTGATGAGCCAGCGAAAACTTACGATGGTGTAGGCGTGGGGCGCAGGGTAGCATAAAACGCATTTACTGGGCGCTGTCGGAGGTGGGCGTGTTGAGTTGGATGAAGCACTCGTTTTTATTTCATTTTATTGTTTGAAGTTGAAAAACTGGAGCGAAGCACAATGGTGTGCTGATGCTTTTTGTTGATGGCATTTTGGCTGTTTGCTGAATTGAGTAGCAATACATACATAGATCGGTATGGTAAACGGAGTTGATGGCGTAAGAAGTTGGCTACCTATGTAAAATAAAGCAAAAAAAAATTTTTGTCAAGGCATGCCAACGAGCGACGTGGTTTAGTTTCGATGGGAGTTCACTACGGTGATTGATTGTAATTGTCTCATGGTTATGAACCGTTGTAGTTTTAAAATCACAATCGTAGTCTGTACTGTAATTAGGATGCAAGGATTACTGACTGCTGGCTGCTGACTCAGTTGCTCGGAGTTGCTGGGAGCTCATAGGCGCACAGCCGGCTGTGCGAATAAGATCACGTGACGTGTGCACCCCCGGCGGGATCGCCCCCTAATTAACGATCAATAGCTTCTATAATTTAGGCCTTTATCCGCTATAGCTTTTAGCCTGCCAGGGCAGTCAGTCAGATAATCTGTTGTAAAGTACCCTATATAAGGGGGGGTTCTGTGGTCCCGTAAGGGACATTCGTCTTTTGCGACAGTCAATCAGTCAGATAGTCAATTAGATAGCTGGCGAATTCGTTCCTCAAGGCCCTACATGCATGGCCTTTGCATTTCTCCTGTACCTAGTTGTACTGCCGGGGGTGCATAAGTCACGTGATATTATTTGCACCGCCGGCGGTGCAGGTATGAGTTCCCGGAGTTGCTCCGTAAGTGATACGAATACCATGGGGCGGTACGACGCAGTCCCGCGTATTCCGTCGCGGCGACGTCCGCTGTTGGTCAGTGGGACCGAAAGCTGCGGAGGGATGCTGGCTTGCGCCACACATCACCAGCCTGCATGCCCTGACGTCAATGAGGCGCCCCAACCCGAAGGCTGCTCTTCCATGGTTTCCGACCGCCCGTCTCCTTGTTCTCGTGGATTGGTCATCTTCCTCTTCCTCCACAACCTATTCTCTCTGGCCCATACCCGCTTCTTGACTGTTTTCCTCGACTCCTGTAACCTTTGTGGATCTGTCCTATTTCCACTGGATCTGGCATCCCGCATTTCCTCCCCCGCAGCCGTACCATCCACATGAGCCATTGAACTCCCAACCCAGCAGCACCATGGCGAGTCATCACGAGCCTCTTGGAGCCCTGGGCCCGGTCGATTGGCAAGCCGTGCCCCAAGACGACATGAAAGAGTTCCTCGAAGATATCTTCGCCGAGGCGCAGACAGTCGTCGAGTCCATCCCGGCACCAGCCGCGAAGGCCGCCGCCACGAATACCGGACGGGCTCGGTCCAAGACGGAGTCAGCAGTCGTAATCGGTGACATCCAGCGGGCACCGTCACAGCGACAGACGGCCGCAGCCATCAGCCAGGCGCAAGATCTTCGCAAGGAATGGAAGGATGTCAAACTCAACCAGCGGGACAATCCTCTTGGAATAAATGTCTACAAGCTCTCAGCCAAGGACGGCCGTGGTTCCTGGTTTGCCCGACGGAGCGTCCACGATGGGTTGTCTTTTGACGATTGGAAGAAGGGTCTCGCCATGGAGTTTACAGAGACGATGAAGATTCAAGGATCACCGGGCAGCGGTAACATTCGAGGCATCGGCGCCGACAAGCGCGTTGAGGATCAAACTGTCGAGGATACTGGCCACCTTCAGGGTAAGTTACCACGCTTCACATTGTCTCGTGATACTGACCATATCAATGTAGTCTTTCAGCTATCCGCCCAGTTCCCGGGTCCAACTGCGCCGCGAGATTTTGTTACCCTGCTTCTGACTTCCGAAACGTCGGTGAAGCCCGCAGATGGGTCTCGTCCACTGAGACAATTTATGATTGTCTCGAAGCCATGCGACCATCCGGAATGCCCCCCGCGCCAGGGCATCATTCGCGGCTACTATGAATCCGTTGAGTTGATTCGAGAAATACCTGTCGACATGGCCGCCAACAAGCGATCACTCTCATCAGCCGACTTGGGCAGGGATGAGTCTAAGAGACGAAGTACCGTTAATGGAAACGGCAACCACGGCGCCGTGGCACCGGCTAAAGACGACTATCCTACAGCTATTGAGTGGCTCATGATCACACGAAGCGACCCCGGAGGAAGTGTACCGCGCTTCTTGATTGAAAAGGGAACCCCGCCTGGGATCGTCGGTGACGCGGGGAAGTTTGTGAAATGGGTTACGTCAAAATCTATTCAAGGTTTCTTGGAACCGACTGGGGATGATGTCACCAACGATCCCGAAGCAGCCGAGCTGGTCAGGGAGAAGACGATAACCACACCAAACATCCCAAACATCACCTCCACCAACGTCGACCGCCTCAACGAGCAATTGGACGAGGACAACGAAACAGTTCCCAGTAGCAATGGCCTGTATGGCATGATCACTGGGGCGTTTGGGGCGGCCAGCTCCTTGGTCTCGTCTAGCCTCCTTAGGATTGGTGCCTACTCTGATTTAGGTTCCAACGAAAGCGTTTCCGATGTCCCGACCGCCGAGGAAGAGCATCACGAAGACGACAGCGTCGCCAGCGACACATCGTCTATTCGAAGCTTCGCCTCCGCTTTGGAGAGAAGCGTGACCGAAGATAAGTCGCCAGAAAGCACGACGGAGAGTCAGTCCGAGACATCCAAGTCTAACCACCAGCCCGGCCACCGCGATAGGGAGCTTAAGAAGCTTCAGGAGCGGCGGCGCAAGCTTGACGAGAAGGTGTCCAAGATGGTCGAGCGCCGGAATAACAAACTGCAAGGCGAAAAGCAAAAGGACGCCGCGTCCATTGCCCGGATGCGCGAGAAGCACGACCGCGAGGTCGCTAAACAGGAAGAGAAATATCGCCGAGAGGTACGCAAGCTTGAGGAGAAGCGAGAGAATGAGCAGCGCAAGGTTGAGGAGCGACAGCGCAAGGCGCAGGAACGCGAGGAGAAGGCCAACATGACGCTGGAGCTTGAGAAAGTCCGAGCCGAGCGGGACCTTGCCAATCGAAAGATTGAAATCCTTGACATCCAGGTTGGCGAACTGCAGGCTCAAAACACTATGTTGGTGAGGAAGCTGGGAAAGATGGGACTGCTGGACCGGAGCGACTCTTCGTTGTCGATCAAGAGCCTAAAGGGGGTCGACTCGAAGCCCGCGTCGCTGGCGTCATAGCCGATGAGGCCAAGAATAAACGATTCATGTGTAACATAAATGAGAAGCGTTAGGGGTTTTGCGGGGCGTTGGAGCAATTCGAAGATGTGAACTGCTTGATTTTTCTATACTAGTCAAATATGGACTTTTTTCTCCAGTGTCTCCTTCAACGGGTGCAACAGTAGACCTGATATGTGACCTTTCCCGCTCGTCAAGAACCGGCTCAACTTGTCGACAAGCGCGCGTTGGCTGGGCTCGGGGTGATGTTTCATCAATGCGACAGCAGCCCGGATGACGCGAGATAGGATTGCGAAGACCTGCGGCTTTGAGGCGTATCCGAGAGGGCCATCTTCCTTGCTGGCGAGAGCTTCTATTGGGGGGAGTCCTCCGTACACGCACGACGTCAAGTTGTTGAGAGAGTCATCTTCCGGGCTCCATTGCAGGCTCTCAAAGGCGGCCGCCCAGCGTTGGGACTCCCTTACCTCGTCGATGAAGAGATTGTGCTCTTCGATGACGAACAGCGAGTCGTCAAACTTCATAGCTTCCTTAAGTTGATCCGTGACGTCAGCTTTGCTCTTGTTGAGACCGGGGAACTTGGTATCTCCCATCATCCGACCAGTTATAACTTGACGGAATGCTGGACTGTTGCCAAAGTGCTGAGTTAGCCATATCACGAGTCGGTTGGCGGCTTCGATGGGGGCTAGGGGCTGATTGAGGATGTTCGCTACGGCCGCTGAGCTGACGTCGCGTATATCATCATCGTCGTCGTTGAGAAGGTCGTAGAGGGCCATCAGGGCTGGGAGGCATTCCTCAATAGTCCATGCTGAGTTCCTAACGCTAAAAAACGAGCAAAGGGACTCTGCTGAGGCGAGGCGGGTGTAGAAATCCTTAAAGATGTCAGCATTATACTAGTAAGACGCAAGGGTGCCATAGCTAAACTGCACCAACCTTGTCATCCGCACCGGCGTCGGCCATCATGTGTCCCCAGGCTTGAAGGCCTGAAACAGAAACGCCTTGCCGCTGTCTCAGGGCGATCATAATACAACCGCTGATTCTGATGACGGCGTTGGTAAGGGCAGGGTTTAACAAACCCGAAGGCAGGCTATTCCAGATCTGAGAGAGCGAGGATGAAGAAAGAGCGGCCGTGTTATTCCTCTTCAACGAATGGTCTAGCAACTCAGTGAAATTCTGCAGTGCGACAACTCGTGGCTCAGCCGGACCAATGGTCAAGCAAACTTCCATGTAAAGGTCGCAGAAGTCCGAGACGTCGGCGTTGGAAAGCTTCGACACACCCCAGAGTTTAGGAATTGTCTCTAACCCAGTAACCAAGCTATTCACGCCGAGTTGCTTGACTAACAACAGAGCCCGAAGGCTCTCGACTGAGCTTACAGACTCAGATGCCAAATAGATTTCATGAATTACCCGCTGAGCCCTCAGGAGTGCACTCTCGGACTTGCCGAATGTTGGGTACTCAAATTGGATACGCTCAGCAGCTTCTCGTCCTGGAATTGCCCGAACCATGTTCACGACTTCGAGATATGCAGCTGCGATCTCTGGGGAGTGGAGAGCTTGTATTTGATGCGAATACCTCGTAAGGAACTCAGAGAGTCTGGGTATGTTACCTGTCTCTGTGTTAGTTCCCCGAAGTATTTTGTCAAGGGCCTTGAATTTACCTTGAAGTTGATCCTGCATGACCTCATGAAGTCTCTCGATGACATACTTGAGGACCAACAGAATTCCGTGCACATGGTTCTGTGCATTCCCCGCTGTGGACTGTACAGACTCTACAGCCAGAGCGGTGATTACAACAAGCCACTTGTCATGCAAGAGACACGAGCAAAGGGTACGAGCTGCAATCTCACGCACATGCCAAACCGGGCTGGCTAGATACTTGGCAACATAGAGTTGGATTTCATCTCGAAGTAACTCTGGAGGACCGGCTCGTCGAATAATATCGAGAGCCGGAAAGACGGACTCAGCTGCTGCGGAGCCCGTGGCCGTTGATGCCATGATCTGATGCCCCGACTTGAGGAGATTGAGAAGGACGTGGGGAAGAGAAGAATATCGGTGATACGCAATGCGGTTGGCCTTTCCATCCCATCCAGCCTCCATGGTAGACTTGCTCTCATGGGAACCGAAGAGGCAGTCGATGAGACTGCGGAGCAAGATTAACCCGCAGTTTCGAATAGCCCAAAGTTCGGACTTGAGGCCGTTCGCGGCTAGTTCGAGGCATTGCAGCAGGTACTTCTCGGATTTGTTGCCAACTGCAGTGAGGTACGAGCTCTTGAATATGTCCTTTAGGCAGTTGTACGCATGCACCTGAGGGAGATTGGTGCCATCCGTCTCGGACACACGGGCTTCCATGCCGGCGGTTTCCATCAGTTTTGTCATTACTTGCTCGAAGGAAGGACTGGATGCATTCGCGGAGAGCACGCCGGTCATCATGGCAGGAATTCCAGCAGACCTTCGAGTCGTGGATACTTGGGCGAAGATAGCATCCATGGTTCCATTGTACCATTGTTCTAGCAAGGTTGGCCCTTGTTGACTATCGGCCTCTTGCTCTAGGTGTTTGACCAGTTGACAGCAAGTCGAAAAGGTCAATGCTACTGTTGTGAATGCGCCTCGATGTCTCAGGTTTGATAGCTGAGTAAAAGATAAGTTGCCTATTCTCTCGTACACCTCTCTTGATGGGTGAATTTTCCCTAGACCAGTCTGCTGTTTGATGGAATGAATCAGAGCTCGCATAAGATTACTATGTTCACCGTCAGTGATGATGGTAATTGGGGAATGTATTAGCACGTACCTTGCTTCATGAATTGCTCGGAAACTGTAACTCAAAATGTCTTTGGTGTCCAACCCGTCAACTTCTTCCAAATCTTGAGGCAAATGACCTTCCGGAGAGTCATCGCAGAGGATATCTCGTACAGCTACCCACACGCGTTCGCCGCACATCACAATTCGGTCTTGAAGAGTTCGCATAAATTGTAACTCGCTTTCAGAAAATTGCAGTTCCGAGACCACCTGCCAGGCGTAGCACAAGGAAGCAAAGTCGCCGTGAAGTGGAGCTTCGAGGACTGCTCGCCCAAGGTCCTTCTCAGCAACCGACAACTTGGTTTCGAGCCCGCTGACCAGTGTCGACAAGAGAGAAAGTCGACTTTGCTCGCCATTCGAGAACCGGTAGAGAAGCTGATAGACCCTGGCAACACCATCGGAGTGATCTGCTCGAGCTGTTCGACGCGCAAGTTCATCCGCTCTCCGTAGAAGCTCTGCAAGTTCTTCGGATGCGTTGACCTTGCCTCCTGGTGACATTAAAGTGAAGTGTCTGTGACGATCATCAGAGAAGATATCCTTCAGTACTGAAGCCGAATGGTCTCGAACGTCATCGAACGGATCCATAATCAAGTCAGACAGAGCCCGTAACCATGTGTCATCGAATCGATCGAAGAAGAGGCGTTGGTCGTCAGATGTTTCCCATGTTTTTGACCTTTCTCCTTCCATGCGAAGCATGAATTTGACTGCCTTTAAAGACGCTATGTGTCTTTGATACGAGGCCGTCGGGGTCAATTCACTGCACAAGAACCCGATATACCAGAACATGAACTTTTCGTGATAGTCCAAGCATTCGTCCAACTGTGCTTCGGGAAGTGATATTAAGTTGGCGCGATAAATGACAGGCTTTGACTTCGGGGAAGAAGTGCCTTGTACCTCCTTGTCCTTCTGGACTTGAGCAGCTGCCCGGGGTATGCTTCGCTTCAGTACGAAGATGGCACCTCTGACCCTTTTGAACATGTCTCGAACTTTGCTGGAAACGTCATTCCGAAATTTGGCATCCGACTCGGCGAAGAATGTCGCCAAATGCTTTCGTAAGAGGCCCAGTGCCTTGGAAGAATATGGCCGAGTGGTTAAAGGAGAGCTGACAAGAAGAGAGAAGGCGAATGATCGGACTTCATGTGAAGGATGAGCCAGAACCCTTTCCAACACCTTCTCATCGAGTACAATAGAGTCGTTTTCATCGTTTGTCTTGTCATCGCCACCCAAAGCTGTCACAGTTAGCACGTTGATCGACTCATTTGACAAGTCATAATACCTGGCTCTTCCACCAATCCAACCTTCTTCCCTGTCTCCAGGGCAGCTAGTTGCAAGAGTGCTGGGATATCCATGTCTAATCCTACATTCGCTGAGACAGCCTCATAGTCGTTCATCCTCTTCAAGAACAACAAGGCTTCAGACTTATCGGCCCTGAAGAGAGAGAGAAAGATGTAGTTCTTGATCGACTCAAGGATGGATGAATCCTTGGCTAACACTTCAAGTAACCATTGGTGCCAGGTCTCAATGCTCAACTCCGGCACCTTGTCAGGGGTCTGTCCTCGCAAGGCACGGTATAAGACAACGATGAACCTCCCAGCAGCCGGACAAACAAAATGCAGCCTCATCCAGTGAAACATTTCAAAGAAGAAAGTCTTCCACACTGTAAGAATATCGCTTGGGATTCCTTTTCGTTGCAGAGTGACATAACTTGAATAGATCTCTTCCGTAGAAACAATGTTCCTAGTGAGGAGGTGATCTAAGGCCTTGATCGCGGACTTGGCAAGTGGTTTGGCCGACATGCCTGTAATGATAGAGACAAGATTGTCGAGCATGGCTCTCTTGGTTGATTGTGATGCTTCCTCATCTGGGTTTCTCGTTATAAGCCGGGGTAGTAGATCCAGAACTAATCTCATCGAGCGGTGGTTGTCTGATTCGTTCCATTCAAGGTAGAATGTGAAAAGCTCAATGATAACATTCTTGTTAAAAGACCACAATCGAAGTGCTTCTGAGCGAGATTTCGAAGCCTGTTCCACAAAGCCACACAGTTTTACGCAGGAGTTCCCCGAAGCTGACCTGGGTTGGGCGGCATTCGCAAGGAGTTTTGCAAATATTGGCTGGGCCCAACTATTTCGGATTCTTAGAATATATGATTGAGAACACTAGGACGGAATGCGCACCTGGTCTGGCTCTCAGTTGGCTGTTCCTCAACCCATTTTGAGATGTGATTTGAATTGGCGATTAAGTCGTCAACCTGTTGGGCGTTGTCCCGCATCGTGATGCCAAAACTTTTGGTGCAGCCCGCAAGCCAGTCGGTCCTACACTCTCCTTAATGAACAGCGGCAGGATTTATAGTACCTTATTTTCTCCGGTCAAAGAGATTTCCTCTTTACTCTGAGCTGTCGTCGACCTTCACCTAATCTAGTCCTTAGGCGTGTAGGCTTTTGCGACGCAGGAGGTCCAAAAGCTCACATCACGTGTCAGGTCTCGTGAGAAATTTTTGCCCTCCCACAGTGCCCCACCACTACCGAGTCCCACACCAGCTGAATTTCGATTTCCGAAAATCTTGAAATTCGCCCGAAATCGAACTTCAACAACTGATACGCTCCTGACCACCATTAGATACTAGTGATATCTACTGGGAGACTGTCAAGATGTCGAAGATCACAGTCGGTAAGATTCGCTTCTGGCACCCGTCTCCGTCATTTAGAGCGTCGATGCCCTCGTTGTCGCGGATAATTCTGATGCTAACGGCGATGCAGCTAATGTCCGGACGCAAGTCGCTGACCTCTTGGAGTACTCCAACGAGACCAAGAAGCGCAACTTCCTCGAGACCGTCGAGCTCCAAATCGGCCTGAAGAACTATGACCCTCAGCGTGACAAGCGTTTCTCTGGCACCATCAAGCTGCCCGCCGTCCCCCGCCCCAACATGGCCATCTGGTACGATTCGAAAGAAACCCGCCTACATGAGAACTCTTGCTGATTGAAGTGTGCAGCATTCTCGGTGACCAACACGACATCGATCGTGCCAAGCACGGTGGTGTCGACGCCATGTCCTCTGATGACTTGAAGAAGCTGAACAAGTATGATTCTACACGACCCGGTTTGAGGGAATGATTATTAACCAGTCGACAGGAACAAGAAGCTCATCAAGAAGCTTGCCCGCAAGTACGATGCTTTTATCGCCTCTGAGGCCCTCATCAAGCAGATCCCCCGTCTCCTCGGTCCCGGTCTGTCCAAGGGTAAGATACTCCACCCAACTCATACAACGTTCGCATGGCTAATTATATCGCAGCCGGAAAGTTCCCCACCCCCGTCTCCCACGCCGACGACCTTACTGGCAAGATCACCGAGGTCAAGTCCACCATCAAGTTCCAGCTGAAGAAGGTTCTCTGCATGGGCGTCGCTGTCGGAAACGTCGAGATGCCCCAGGAGCAGCTGATTGGTAACATCATGCTTGCCATCAACTACCTGGTCTCTCTTCTCAAGAAGGGCTGGCAGAACGTTGGTAGCCTGACCATCAAGGCTACCATGTCTCCCCCCAAGCGTCTGTACTAAGTGCACCTCTTGGATCTCGGCCTAGTCTGGTGGATTCTGTCCGCTGAAATGCGGGAGTTAGCATAGATTGGGATCAAGGTTATTAAGGAAAATACATTCAGGCAACCTCACATCTTCTTTACCTCCCTGTGACATGACCTTGCTATGAAATTGACAAGTAGTTGTGACGATGATATTTAATGAGCTGAGGGTGGATTGTCTTTGTCATCCGCCTCCCACAAATGAGATATGATGCACCATGTCCTGGATATCTTACCAAGCAAGACAGGGGACAAAAACTACTTTGCAGACTTGGTCAGCCTTTGGTCTCCACACTGAGAAATGGATGGGGGTTTGCAGACACTCTGTAACTGCACAAAATGTGAGCAATTCGCGGGGAAATGAGTCCCTTGACAAGGGTGGCGCCTCTGCGATGATACTGTAATTTCGCTGGAAAGTGACAAATGACACGGCTACAATCAAGTGAGCAAAAAAAAACGCTGGGTGGCAAATGCAGGGGATTCATGGGCCGCACCAAGAAATCAAAAGTTAGGTGATCATTAATTAAGTCTATGCGTAAATTCTGTTCCCGTTTCATTTGGGGCAGCTTTTGGTGACTCTCCAAGCAACCAGACCCCGCCGACCTACAACCCTTGATAGAGTATTCCAAACGCCATCGTCTTCAAAGTCCAAATCATCCAGATTCAAGTGCCGCCCGTAACGCCAAACCTCCCTAAATCGTAGTCCTTCTAGCCCCTTGTTGGGAAGATAAGGATCGAGCCATGCCGCTGATGCCGGGGCCATCAGGTATGTGCCGTTCTTCTCCTTTAAATACTCATGGCTCCGTCGATCGGCCGGAGTGTCGCAAGTCGCGAGCTGGGACAGCTGCTCGAGTAGTAAATCGCCCTTCAAGCCCATGACATCCCTTGTTGTAAGAACCTCGTTCTTGCCGTTAAGTAGCCATATTGGGGGCGTATATGTCTTCCACCAGATCGCCTGGGTTGCGTCTGGTTGCTGGCTTAGAAATACCTGTCCTGGTATTACGCCTCCCTGGTGGTAAATGCCCATCAAGATTCCGAGGAAGAGGTTGAAAATGATCCAAGCCGTCAGCCAGATGCGCAAGACGATCTTGTTCCTCGGCATGTGGATAGACGAAAGTAGCAGAGGTACGGTTGGTAGAAGAAACCGTGCCTCTTGGTGCTGGAAAGCCGACAAAACAACGAGACCCGAAACCGCTGAGTAGAGTCGTAGGGAGAAATCGGGATGGAAAACAAGAAGTGCTGCTGCGGGACCTAGCAACAGCGGCAGGTTCGCGACCAGGTGTTGATACCAAGGATGGAGACCATGCTGAGCTAGGTTCTCGGTTGCTGAGTTATAGAGCAAGTTGTTGAGAGGAGTGATTACGGGTTTGTTGATTAAACCACTCCAGGTAACAGGAGCAGGGAGGTAGAATGCGGTATCCAGCACGACGGCAATTGCTGTGGTTGTAAGGGCTGCCAAAACCAGGGCTGCCAGAGATGCGGGCCTATGGAGAGGTTAGTCGAGGTTCTCTCATGACACGTTCATTTGTCGGATCTCACCTTTTCCAGAAGACGGGGATCAACCGAAGCCCAGGGATGAAGAGAAATGCTGGAAATGTGATTCGGTTGAATACTCCAAAGACAGCAACTATTCCAAGAACAGTGGAGGATAGGACACATGATCGTTGCTGCATGTTGGTTTTGTCAGCTGACCTGTACTCGAGGACCAAAAAAACTGAGAGCACAACGAACCCGTGCATCGGAGAGACGCTGGATCAGGACAAGACTCCACGCAACCACCAGCGTTTCCACCGAGTTCGAGAATGTATGGGTTTGGTATGTCCAGGTCACGTAGGAAGAAGCGACCAGCAGGACAGCGATCTTGCGGTGTCTGGGTGACTGGATCAACTCGTGAAGCGCCCAATCCTCCAAAACGAAGCTGATGACGAACATGAGGACGCGGAGGGTCCAGAACACTGCGATCGGGGGGATCTCGCCATCTTTTCCGTTACCGATCCATAGCCATCGGAGCAGGAGCATTGGGAGGCCATAGACGGGCCATAATGGGAAGACGCTTCGGATGGGGTTCTCGCTCGTGAATTCCCAGGTGTGTCGGACTGGGTAACTGAAGATTTGGCCTGTTGATAGGAAATATTCTAGTCAGCGAGCGCTCTTCGCAAAGTGAAGGGCCGCGCGAGCTGGAGGGTGGCGCATTGTGCTGGGATATCATAACAAGGAGCCAGGTCGCGCACCGGCGACCCCACGACAGCGCAGAGGGCTAGAGAGAGGGGCCGACGTACCTGCGATGACCTCAGGGCCTTGGAAGTTCTCGTCCGGGTGAAGATAGCTGGGCGACAGCGCGAACCACAGCCGGATCAGGATGAGAAAAAGATATGTGCGCCGCCACATAATTGTCTAGCAGAGAGAAGCTGTCGGAGCAAGCATGAGCTTAGAAGCAGGTCGCAACGGCATCTGCGACTGCAACGGCTACTGTGACGAAGCGAGGAGTCGAAGCAAGGAGTCGAAGCAAGGCACCGAGCTTCGAGCTACCCAGCGCAAGCTGCAAGCTGCAAGACGGGCTCGGGCGCGCGTGCAAGAGGGAGGACGGAGGGGTGGCGGTTGGAGCTTGTACGGGGTCTGGAGACGTGGCGGGCCAGATAGTCGGAGTCGTCGATGAGAAGGTAGTGGTAGTAGGTCGGATGGCTTTAGGTGCTTCGTAGGTGACGGCTTTAAGCTCGGAAAGAGAAGGAAGATGTGGGATAGTTAGGTTCAGTAACGGTGCTGGAGAGGTTAGAAGGTTAGGAAGACAGGGAGATAAAAGCAGAAACAAGAAAAGATGGCAGACGGTTGCAGGGTGTATCATTCTCGCTGGGAGGGGGAGGATCAATGGGGTTTCGGGGGGGCTCGTCTGCACACAGACACACAGAGACCACCACGCACACACACGCCCACTTCACTGCCGGCTGCCGTTGCAGCGATGATGGCCCAAGCCAGACGTGACAGACCCAGCGTCCAGGGTCGGACAGTTGACGCACAGGGGGGCAAGGAGGGTTTCCAGCCGCCCATGGATTCGCACATGTCCAGTGGGAGACAGCACCGGCGCCTGGGGTGGACGGAACTACGGATGGAGACGCCGTCTCCCCCGATTCCCCATCCGCGGGAGTCCTCTCCCTGTCGACGAATCCGCCACAGAGGGCCGCTAGAAGGCCATACTAACCTAAGTAGTTGTTGCCCAGGTTGCTTAGCCTGGGTCTTCAGTGCTTGACCTCTGCCTTCTAGGCCACCCGGGAAGACCCCCCTCCCCCTAAAGCCTTACTGGCTTAGGCTGGAGCCGTCGGCGCGCTAAGCCCTTTTAGGCCAATATCTCAGCTCGGCGGCTCCTGATAGGCGGGCCGCTCATTGAGCCAGGTATTTCTAGGCCAGTGGTAATCTGGGCAATTAACTTAGAGGTCGCAGTGCCTCCGTGCCATGGCCTGTTTTGAGTCTCCCTGCAAACACGTGTTGGCCTCCTATTCTGCCATCCAGTGCACAGCCATGCCATCACCCGATTTCACCCCAGCACGCACTCCGCACATACTGGGGACGTACGCTCACCAGCACAGTATTCGTACAATTGGTTGCTGTGTAGCACGCAACATACCTTGACTGACACCCGCTACGAGGCGGTCGGGGGAGGGGGGTTCTACAAGCCCGCGAGACCTTCCCCTTTCCTCCCGGATACTGATACTAATACTAATACGAACGCCCCCAGTCGGACCGTTGGGGTTGACGATGGGCCGCTCATCGTCGCTATTGCCCGTTTTCCACTTCATACCTCGATGCCCTGCATGCCGATGCTTATCTAGGGCTGCCATCACCGCCTTTGTTGGACGATACGACCTGGCAATCATGATCATGATTCCAGTGCGCGTCAGAGGAACGCCAGCGGCTGTAAGACGACCCGGACAAAGACCGCCTCTGCGGGACTCGGCCGAGCAAAAGAGGCTGAGTCCTCCCTCGAGTACGGAGTACACATTCGATCCATTCGACCCTCCCTGGTGGATGGGGGCGGGGACGGATATCTGACGATGCTTGCGTTGCCGCCGTTCTCAATTGAGACAGGCCTATCTGCCATCCGTCATCCGCCATGTCCCAGAAGATCTGGCCGGGGCATTCCAACATCAAACGTCAAACATGCTCTGATGGCGGGGCCACATCGTGGTCTGTTTCTAGGTGCAAGGGCTTGCAGGGCTGATGCATTCGGTGCTATCCCTAACAAACTCGCCGCCTGTAATGAAACCCATGTGTGGCGCGAGGCCAGCATGTCTTTTTTTGTTTTTTTTTTGTCTGTAGCCATCTAATAAGCCGTCGTCCTTCCACCAACATGAATTCCTGGCAACAACAGCAATCACAACCAACACAACGTAAATAGATGAAGTAAGCCAGCCTCTGTGCACGGTGTACAAAGTACGACTACGGAGCCCTTTACATCTCTCAAACGGTAGCTTGTTGAAGGCATGACCAGTTGTCACTGTTGGTAAGTGATAGAGACGTACTGCGTAAGGACTGATGTCGTTGACAGACTCCGTGCTGAAGCAGATACTGTACGTACCTAAAATAGGACTGACTTGTTTTTCCCTTGCGGTATCCACCTAGAACATATGAGAACGTCAGGAACTGGGATTCCAGGTGTCTCATTGAGTACAGTACGACACCGCCTCATGGGCAATTTAATTAGCCCATTTGACTCACCTACCCACCGAGGTACCCCCACCAGGCAGGCAGACGGCTGATAACAAGGTGAGTCTATCTGAGGACGAGGAGTTCAGATGAGATTCTCCGCGCTCCATGCTAGGACCAGGCTCGCAAAGCTCCGTCGGATTGCTTCCTCCGGTGTTACTGAACTTGGTCCAACTACTATGTATGTTGTCGCCAGGCGGCTTAGCGGGACACACACCACAACCTTGTAGGACACCATGTAAACACCACTGGACGTGCTACCACTGTGATTAGTTTGGCTGCCGTTTACTTTGGTTGGCTATTGCCATTGACCTTATTTTCCGTCGGGGTGTCTCTCGAACTCTCG
The DNA here is from genome assembly GCA_003385265.1 of Neonectria hederae. Lineage (NCBI taxonomy): Eukaryota > Fungi > Ascomycota > Sordariomycetes > Hypocreales > Nectriaceae > Neonectria > Neonectria hederae. The sequence continues at coordinate 167,738 of QGQB01000076.1, read as the reverse complement.
AAGATCCATGCTCTTTGTGCCTGAAATACTACTCACTAGAACAAACGCTGCATGCAGCCGAGCAAGTAGTGAGTCCTACACCGTTCTCAAGGTTCATGACAATACCTGAACGGTCTGGGTTTGTTCATAGTTTGTTCATCCATCAGCAGTGTAGCCTACAGGTAACCTCCGAAGCCGCCCCAGTGCGCGAAGGCAGCAGTGCCGTCCAACTCCACTGCACGCGCTGACTCGAAAAGGTCAAAAAGCACAAAGGTGCCCTAGATGAACAAGCTTTAATTCTTCAACCTTTCTCCGATTCCGATTCCTTTGGGTATATCTACAGGGCGAGATCCAAAGAAGACAACTTCTATTCTTTTTCCCCCAAGCTTCCATCTCTGATTCACTACGCCGCATTGCACCCGCCTGCACCTACCTACCATCTTACACCACACTCAGGTACGTTGTGTTGGTTGGCCTTGTTAGGTTGGCCCCGCGCTCAGTGCTCACCGGACCCCGCAGAAACTGGCATCTTCCTCTGACCAGCCTCCAACCTCCATCCTCCATCACACTGCACGCCATCCGTCAGCCTTCATCTGCATCACATCTCAACGTCCTCGTCGCTTAAACCCCATCTTTCCCTCTAGAACTTCTCTATTCCATCATCAGAATGGCCGACGGCAGCTCCGCCCAGAAGGTCTGGTTAGCCTCCAACGACAGCGCCACGATTGAAGTCGGTAAGCTTGCGATACGCTGTCCCGCGAGACCGCCTCGTCCTTGCTTGTTTAGATGCTGACTTACTACCTAGATCGCGTCGTTGCCGAGCGATCAATGCTGATCAAGAACATGCTGGAGGATGTCGGCGATGATAGTATCCGCCAGGACAACCCCATTCCCATTCCCAACGTACGTCTCCCCTCCATCGTCATCGCTCTGACGTCGCTGACTCGCCACCCTAGGTCAACGAGGCCGTCCTTCGAAAGGTCATCGAGTGGTGCGAGCACCACCGAAACGACCCTCCCCAGGCTCAGGATGATGAGTCCGACGCTCGCAAGAAGACCACCGACATTGAGGAGTGGGACCAGAAGTTCATGCAGGTTGACCAAGAAATGCTTTTCGAGATCATCCTTGTATGTTGCGCCCACACTTGACATTTCCCGCACAATGCGTTTAGCTAACCGTGAAACAGGCCTCCAACTATCTCGATATCAAGCCCCTTCTCGATGTTGGCTGCAAGACCGTCGCCAACATGATCAAGGGCAAGTCCCCCGAGGAGATCCGAAAGACCTTCAACATCACAAACGACTTTACTCCTGAAGAAGAGGAGCAGATCCGTCGTGAGAACGAGTGGGCCGAGGACCGCTAAGGACAGGGCGAGAACTCCCAGCACTCTCATCACTGTCTTGGCCTACCAAGACGAGTGCGTGTGTGGGTTGGGAAGTCGCAATTATGCAATGCTAGATTGCAATGGCGTTGGTTTAACTTTTGGGGACATTTTTTGCTGGTTGTTACTTGCATTGGTAGAGGGACCAACGGCTTGCTACGGTACCGCCGGGCGGGTTCAGCGCTCTCTCTCAACTTTAAATTAAGAAAACGATCCATCCGAATATCACGCTTGAACTCCAAGTTAGTCGCGGGCCGTGTCGCGAGTTGCTTCAATAACTTGAGACTTGGTTGCTGTGTAATTTTTTTTAATACCCGTAGCTTCTGTAAAAAGCGCCGAGGAGCTTTCATGGCTTGGTATGATGCGCTGACTGCCGTGTGGTTTGTCCTGGGCTGAAGCAGTCCCCGTTAACTCAGCAAGACACCACATCCTCGGGGCGTGGTGGACGAGCAAGTCAGCCATCTCATAATTCACGACGAGTTGACGAGATGATCCCGATGGTCTTCCGCCTGATGGGAGCATGAAAGTCTTTGCATTCCTTTCCCTATGACCGACCGTGACATGCAGTAATCGCAAGAATCGAGAAACCAGGCACCGGTCCACCCCATGTACTGATCACATCCCCAAAGCCATGGCAATCCCCCTCCGTTCCCGTCACATCACTGTGATACCATGGCAAAAAGAATTCGGGTGTCGATCGAGACTCGAGAGTGGACGATTTTGAGCATTTAGATACCCAGACGGGTCTTGCGCCAGTGCCTTCGCTTGGCGTTGTAACTACATAAAGCGTGTTAGTCAACAGGTTCGTTCTAGGTGGACGTGTAACTGGGAGGGAATATTGTGTGCGGGTGGGAAAAGATTTCGTGGGAGAATTGTTTATCGAGGATGGCATGACGGCGAGGAAAACGCACCGGATGTTGTTATCAGTTCGGAGCCTAATCCATTGCGGAACCGGGCGGTTCTGCTTCTGGGCCTTGGCCAGCTTCTGCTTGGTTCGGAAAGACTTGTGGCTCTGGAGGAAAGATTTCATCAGCATCAAATTCGGTACATCTCAGTGCAGCTTACGCCGACGACGACGCGGATTCAGGCCAGACGGCGAATCGTCCGCACGCATAGTCATCGATGGGAACGGGCATGCTTCTGGGGCGTTTGGGGGGTCATACAGGCATCTTGTTGACGTTGCTTGTCGGGTCAATCAGTGGTAGTGATGATTTGCGAGGAGTTGAGACGTCAAGGAATTTTGGGCCGCACGCGCACCAGAGGGCGTAAAGCCCTAGCGAGAGGGGCCGGGCTGTGGGCTTGTGGCTTGTGGATCGGGGCTGACGGAAAAGTGTGGCGCTAAAGGGTATGGTGCCTGAGGCATCAAGGATGACCCTGTTTGCTTTGGTCAGCCGCGAGCCAACCAGCAAACAAGGTTTAGGGAGACAAAATAAATCGACGGAATACTGGGATCCTTGGCAGTGAGAGGCCTCTCTGCCACTGAAGCGTCTTAGCTGGCACGCACAGAGACTTGGGTGCCCTGGTGCAATCTGAACGAGCTCCCCGGACCCGGACAAGGCATTCGACATCGAGACATTCAAACGATTTGGTTTGGTTTCATGCCTCAGACTTAAAGGTACGAATACGCCCTTATTCTCCGTGTACTTCCAATTCAAGTCAAGAGGCAACCGACGGGCTGAGGGCCATGTTTCTCAAGCTAGCGCCACCCGCTGCTTGGGCATGACAAGTCGCTCAAGGTTTCTCACTGCTCAACTGACGTCCAAGTCTCAGAACAGGTGACCCCGTTGGTCATGTGGACTCTTGTATCGACCGCCACGAACCACGCAATCTGGAGACTTTAAGTTGCAAATTCCTGAAGAGTTAGAGGAGTTGACCGTGATGGCCATAAGAGTGTCTAAATACACATGGTATTCAAAGACAGTTGAAGAAAAGAAAAAGTTAGCCAGCATTGCACCCGGTCACTCGGCTTGCACAGACTTCGTTGCACAGCAGCCGGAGACAGGGGAACGGGTGGGCAGGGTGGACAGGGTGTTAAAAGCCAGCGCCGTGCAGCAATCAGACCGAGTTATTTTGTCATGCGCTTGGGCCAGCGTGAAGGCCAAAAACAGCAACTTGTCCACCAAGGCTCGCCCACGTTCTTTTGAATGCTGCTTCGGAGGACCAGAAAAGGGGACCGACCGTCTTCCCAGTAATTAGTAAACTCGCTCTTCGACTTTCCTGCCACAACGACCTTTGTGACGACGACCACGACGACAGCCACGACCATCATCACGACTACGAACACCACAACGGCCATCCTCCTCTGTTTAACCAGCCAGCGAAACGAACGAGCTCCGTCTAGCAGCTGTAGAACGCCAGAGCGCACCACCATCCAATACCCGACTCGACGTGTCCCGAGAGGATCCGTCGCATTAATAACTATCCATCATGGGCGCGGGCATGTCATGGCTGTCCGGCCTGCTGTGGGCAAAAAAGGAGATCCGCATATTGATCCTGGGCTTGGTACGATGACGTCTCTGTTGGGGCTGCTTGGTCACGAGCGCTAATCCGTCGGCGTCGCAGGATAACGCAGGCAAGACAACGTTGCTGTACAGATTGAAGGTCCGGAGATTTCCCCACGCTGCTGTTCTCTCGAGACCTTTGCTAACTAGGTTTATCTAGGTCGGCGAAGTTGTCACCACCATTCCTACCATCGGTTTCAACGTCGAGTCTGTCACGTACAAGAATCTCAACTTTAACGTTTGGGTATGCAGCCTCAAGGGAAATGCGACTTGAAAGCCTTGTTATCGCGATGCTGACGTGCCGATTCTCGCAGGACCTGGGTGGCCAAACCAGCATCCGCCCTTACTGGAGGTGCTACTACGCCAACACGGCAGCCGTCATCTTCGTTGTGGACTCTACCGATATCGAGCGATTACAGACAGCCTCAGAGGAGCTCTCGGCCATGTTGAACGAGGAGGAGCTGAAGGATGCGGCGCTTCTGGTCTTCGCCAACAAGCAGGATCAGCCCGGTGCCAAGGGTGCCGGTGAAATCTCGGAGGCGCTGCGACTGGGCGAACTGCGCGACCGCAACTGGAGCATCATGGCGTGCTCAGCTGTTGACGGCAGTGGTGTGAATGAGGGCATGGACTGGCTCGTCGTAAGTAACTACATCTACTATTTTATCCCCCTTGTTCCGAGTACTCTCTCTCTTAGGGTAGTTTTACTAACTAGCCTCGTCTTCAGCAAACCGTGTCACAGGAGCTCTAAGCGACAGTGATGATTTTCCCGCTCAGTGAGCATTGTACAACAACGAAATGATGATACTACCACCTCACGGTTCCGTCACATCTGGGTAGACAGCGCATATGAAGAGACCAGTACATCTCGGCGTCCGGGGAAGGAGAAGCGTGGGGACCGATTCTGGGGACTGGACGCATTTTGAGTGCTCATGAGAAGGACAGAAGATGGGCGGCGAGCGCTGGTGTCGTAGTGGCATACCAGAGTAAGAATTTATAATACTATACCCAGAGACATGCGTCCTGGCTACGATTCTCATTCGGAGGGTCTTCGTCAGCTACTTTACCCTTGTGCTGAGGTGACTTGCACGCCTCATCGAACTTGTACGTCCAGGTTGATGTCCTTCTTTTCGATACCCCGGGAAATCATAGCCTCTTAAACATGATGAGAACAGCTAAGGAGGCAGAGTGGAAATATCGCAGGTCCTAGATTAAGCAGACGCAAGATGAGCCGAGACCAGTGACGAGTGATGCGTCGATCACCGGCAAGTGGGACAATTGGCTGGAGCCGAGCCATATATTGATCACAAAATGGTAATAAAAGTGAAATATGAATTCAAAAGAAGCCGAAGCAACCCGTTGAACACAGTAAGGTGATGCATTAGAAATCAACGGAAGGCGTCCAAAAGTGGCTTCGGAGTGTAGGGTTCATCAGGAAGTCGACTTGAAGTAAGGACTTGGACTTGGAGAATCGGAAAGGCGCTTCCAACAGAAGGCTGGAAGTTGCTTCCCCGTGGGGTCTGGGCTACGCGTGCTTCTTCCGAGGTCGGCTTACCGTACGCAAGCACAAGAGACCTTATTACTATGTAGATTCGAGGAGTGCAAATGGACGAACAGTGGAGTTGGAAGTCATGCCAATTCCGGAAGTGGTCGCCGACGGCTGATATTGGAGCTCCTCTTGGCGGGAGGGCTTCGGACCGGCAAGTGTCCGCGAATGGCATCGTGACCTCGCGTTGTCGCGAGTCTGGCTCTGGCAAGCGCAACGCGTGGCCTCTCGCGTTCTCTATCACTGTTCTTTAAAGTGTCAGCTGTTTAACTTTGGGGCAGGCAGGCGAGAATACATCATCCATGTCAAGCTTAGAAATGCTGTACAATAAATGAATCATGCTCATCCCATGTGATGGAAGAGCTTCTCCGGCATATCCGTACAAGCGCTTGTGCCTGGTTGATGTTAACGGCAAGCGGAACAGGTGGACTATCCGTGGGCATGTTCCTACATCTTGGGGTGTATGGGGTATCAAGCTGAAGCACATGACTTTCACAAAGCGACTGCAAGTTGCCTTACTTGTAGTACTTTTTACCGTACTACTTACCTTACCTACCTAAGCTAAGGTATATATATAACTTATGGAAACTCCATCATGCAGGTTGCGAGGTATTACGTATGACATGTTATCTCAATATTCTTTTAGGTCTCGCTCACACCTTCCTGGGGAAATCTCCACCTATTACCAGAGATGAGATCTGACCGAAAGCGGTGACAATGGTCTCGGTGCCGGGGAGGAGAGAGGGCGCTTCGGCGGGTCATCACAGTGTACCAATGCTTCCCTTGGCACTGTCACCGGGGGTACTAACGCTAAATAATTTACAAGTCAGCCACTTGCCTCTTCTGTCAGGTTCGCGAGCAGAAATAGCAAGCTGGAGAGTAACGGCCGGCAATTGACAGATCTAACTAATGGCGCACGAGCAGCGGTGTCCTAGTTTAAGGCTGGGGTGAATGATGAAGGCAAATGAAAGAGCATCGGCTGAAGGAGTTTACAGTTGTCCTGAAGTGTCAAATAATCGGTCCGGTCGGTGGCGTGAGAGGGTGGCCGTCGTTGCCGTGGATCTCCGATCTCTAACGTCTTTAAGTAATTAAGTATAAGTCAGCGGCATTGGCAATGTTGAGCTCCGTACAGTACGCAAATCCCCCACATGGCCCGGTCGCAATACAGTGTTTTTTGCTGAGTGATCATTGCATCAAATTGTGACGTCGAGGGGCTAGGGTCACCGCGAGAGCCACCCGAGCCTGGGATAACCACTGGCCGGTTACCTTGACCTCTGAGGGGATAAATACACGATTGCCTCCACCAACTAGTCTCGAATTTGAACATCAGAAACCAGGGCCCGCCCATGCGTGTCGCGAGTCGAAGCCAGTAGCGGTCAAGGTTGACAACTGGTGAGATGATGAGCGGGCTGGCGTCATTGCCTCCATCTACTTCTTGTGTGAGAAGAAAAGGAAATACGTATTTTAAGTAAGTAACTGGTGTACAAGTCGGCGAGTACAACGGCGGGAGATGCGGCGGGATGCGGCGCGGGATGCAGTGGGCAAAGCAGCAAGAGGCGATATAATGTAATCCGTAACTACAGTGCACGCAAGTAGTCCGTGACTGGCGCGTCCATCAGCCAAGGTCATCGGGCTGGTATTTATCTCAGCCTTGATTGGTGCTCAACTCATGTCCTAAAGGAAATTCTCCAGAGCTCTCCCACGGACATGGCTCGGCGAAGGTCCCCCGCGCCGGCTCGCCAGCCCGCGCCTCGGATAAGCGTACTGTACGGCGATACTGTACGGAGCAGGGCAACCGCCACCGGAGGGCAGGGAAAGGTGCAGCAAGGAAGCACCCCACCTTGCCGGGATCTAGATGCAGGCGCGAAAGCGCAACTGAGGCAAGTGCGCAAAAGCTGGTATATAGATCCCAGGCTCTTCCCTTCCCTCCCTGCCTTCTCTTTCTTGTCCTTTCCTTTCCTCTCTCTTCGATCTCTGCCCTCCTTCCTCCCGTCTTCTTCCTCCTTCCCCTTCTTTCCCTAAATAGGGATCTGACTCAACTCTGTGTATCGCATCGAGAGTTGCACAACCTCCCTCCGGGATTCTCTCCGATAGCTCTCAGCTGTCTTATTTCCACTTCCTCCAAAGCAACACCATAGAGATGGCGCCCAGCGAGAAGTCGGGTCACCCGGCGACCCTGCGGTACAACGAGCAGCCCGTCTACACCACGTCCAATGGCGCGCCAATTGGCAACCCCGAGGGATGGCAGCGCACTGGGCCCATCGGGCCTCTGTTGCTCCAGGACTTCCACCTGATTGATGCGCTCTCGCACTTTGACCGTAAGTCAATTCCTGCTGCCCTGTCTATGGCGCTTTCGCTCACTCAATCTGCGTTCTAGGTGAGCGAATCCCCGAGCGTGTCGTCCACGCCAAGGGTGCCGGTGCCTACGGCGAGTTCGAGGTCACCCACGACGTCAGCGACCTCACCTCGATCGACATGCTCAACGGCATCGGCAAGAAGACCAGGGCCGTTGCCCGCTTCTCCACAGTCGGTGGTGAGAAGGGCTCTCCCGACTCTGCTCGTGACCCTCGAGGCTTTTCCATCAAGTTCTACACTGAGGAGGGCAACTGGGATTGGGTCTACAACAACACCCCCGTCTTCTTCCTCCGCGACCCTACGAAGTTCCCTCTCTTCATCCACACACAGAAGCGTAACCCTCAGACCAACCTCAAGGATGCCACTATGTTCTGGGATTACCTCTCTGCCCACCAAGAGGCTATCCACCAAGTCATGCACCTCTTCTCTGATCGCGGCACTCCCTACTCTTATCGCTTCATGAACGGCTACTCTGGCCATACTCACAAGTGGACCAAGCCCGATGGCTCCTTCGTCTACACTCAGGTTCACCTGAAGACCGACCAAGGCAACAAGACCTTCACCGACGCTGAGGCTAGTAAGATAGCCTCAGAGAACCCCGATTTTGCCACTCAAGACCTGTTCGAGGCCATCCAGCGGGGCGAGTTCCCCAGCTGGACTGTCTATGTCCAGGTCCTTACCCCTGAGCAGGCTGAGAAGTTCCGCTGGAACATCTTTGACCTGACCAAGGTCTGGCCCCAGAAGGACGTGCCTCTGCGACCCTTCGGCAAGTTCACCCTGAACCAGAACGTCCAGAACTACTTCGCCGAGATAGAGCAGGTTGCCTTTGCTCCCTCTCACCTCGTCCCTGGTGTTGAGCCCACCGTCGACCCTGTCCTCCAGGCTCGTCTCTTTTCCTACCCCGATACCCAGCGCCACCGCCTCGGCGTCAACTACCAGCAGATCCCCGTCAACGCTCCCCTCCATGCCTTCAACCCCTTCCAGCGAGACGGTGCCATGTCAATCCATGCCAACTATGGTGCGAACCCCAATTACCCTTCATCTTACCGCCCCAATACCTACAAGCCTGTGACACCCGCCAACACCGATGAGCATTGGGCTGGAAAGGCAGTCCACCAGCTCTTCCAGGAGGTCAACGACGACGACTTTGTCCAAGCCACGGGTCTCTGGGACGTTCTCGGTCAAACTCCCGGTCAGCAGGAGAACTTCATTGGCAACGTTTCGGGTCATCTTTCCGGAGCTCACGTCGACACCCGCCAACGAACATATGACATGTTCTCCCGCGTCGACGCTCGACTTGGTGCTTCGCTCAAGGAACAGACAGAGAAGCTTGTCAACTAATTTTCTGGAAAGAGACTGGTCTGTGTGTAATGTGATATGAAAATTCTTGTATGTGATAGTAGCTCTTGTAGCCGCAGCCTACACTTTGGGTAGTGTCGTTGAGTTGATACCAAATGAAAGCAAATCTCTTAGAGACAAAGAAAAGAAGAAATACTTATAAAAGTGACGTTGGGCTATACGTAAGCATGATAAAGTAGTCTTCCCTAGAAATATGCGTCCTGTTGACGCATGTGATGAGGTATTGTGCTAACTCTCTCGTCCTTGTGTGTGTAAAGCCTGAGAAACATTATCTGATACAAAGGTGCCACGCTATCTTATGGCATAACCTAGTAGTGTTCCTTCTCGCATATAACGTTCACATGGCAACGTATATAAGCAGCTAGCTACTCATTGTCAATATCTATCTTCACAAGAACGTCATCGTCCTCTCGTTGCGAACCATTGGTGGTCTCAAGCTCATCCTCACTGTCTGGTATTTCGCTGACATTTATAGTATAGGCTGTATTCTGACCGTCAACAACCTCCGTATCAATATCGGTCACTTGGACGCCGACCTTCTAGTGTTTCTCCTTAATCGGCGCTTCGTGAACACTGGCCATGGCCATCTTGCCTGCCCTATTATATACAATGTTAGCATGTATTTCAGAGACACAGCAAGGCTGACAAACGATTTCTGCTGGACAATGCGAGATATGGCGCTTCGGTCTCGCCGCGCCCTCTCGACGAGCACCAGCTTCTTTGAACAGCTCCTCCAGCTCTCCTCGCTCGTACACAGTGAGATCCTCCCGCTGCAAAATGTCGCCGTAGAGCCGCACAGCCTCCAACGCATGCTCCACGTACTCGGTGGGAGAGGTGGACATGAGCATGTGCATGCCAGCGGCGTGGTAACGGCCCAGCCGTGGCTCGGCGAGCAGTTTCTGGGCCATGGCCTCCGCTGTCTCGGGCTGGCTCTGCGAGTAGAGAGCCCATGCCCACCTGTAGCGGAGGTCGAACGCGACTAGACGGGTTAGGGCTTTCAGACGGTCACGGCGGGCGAGATGACGCACCGCTGAGAGGGTCGAGTTCGTCGCTCATGGTTCACGTCCACGGCGGGGTTATAGTAGTGCGTAACGGTTGTTTCTGGCTAAAGTGCTGCTACCTAGGTATGCGAAAAGGAGGTTCACGGAATGCAGAGAGTAGGATCGATAATGCACCATCTCGTTATCACGAGAGGAGGTGAGTGGTCCTAAATCCAAGGCCGGGTATACAGAGGCTCAACGACTCAGGAAACCGGTTGGCTATTGCTATAGGCAAGATATTTGAAGTCCTGGCAAGGGAGGAGAGATGATTGGCAGCAAGTCCATGCGTTCGGCTAATAGAGAGATAGATGCAATGGCGGCGAGAAGCCCCAGTCCACTAGGCCAGAGCCATCGCGAGAGACAGTGCGACAGGTTGCAAGGACAAAGAAGCGCCCGCCTAACTGCATCATGGCATATCACTTCATAATCACGAGTTATTATAAATGTGCATGCGTGAGCATCTGAGACGTCCAAGCTTTCTTGGTTGGCGGTTTCAAGTCCGGCCTGTCAAGCTCCACGCCAGGTTGCTTCCGATTCCGGGGTCGGGGCCAGACCAGGGCCGGGGTGTAGGAGATCGATTCAGATCTGAAACATGAGCCCGGGGTGTGAGTTTCCGGATGGGGAAATATTCTACTCCCTGGAATCATCTTAAATTACTAGGTAAGATTGTGGCTGGGACATGTCAAGGTATAAGGCAAAGCACACATCACAAGCGAGATACACAGGCACAGAGACTTAGTTGAACATGTTATTTTGTTCGAATTAACTAATACTGCAACGACAAGACAACGAGCAGGGACGCTTTTTAGCAAGCAGGTTTGTCCTTGTGCGAGGGAACCGCCACCAGGGCGCATCCTGTTTCCCTCAGCACACACTAGAGTCCATCTCATGCCGTAGGACCCAAAGGCCCGGGGTGGCGCGTTATTCCTGCGCGGCAGGCAACCCGCATCAACCCACTCGCGGCCCTCCCAACTTGTCATGGACAGGCTGGTGCAGATCCAAGCTGCATCGACCTGTCCGACACGACGGGTTGTGTAGTGAGATGGAGCTACAATTAGCCCTGGAAGATCCTCGCTATAGCCCCTTCCAGCCCCAACTTCCCAAGATGTGGCCACCTGCAGATTCGTCCTCGGAGCGGCGTCCTCCACTTACCTATTGGCCTGACTAGCAGGTCCAGCGGCATCGTGGGGTCACCTCCACGGGGCCATCTGCAGTCTTGCATGTCCTAGGAGGTCAGTGAGCTCGAAGCGGCCAGGGTTTGTCTAGAGCCGAGAATGGGCGTCCAGGGCGAGTCGGCCAGATAAAGAGGCTCCGCGTCCGATCTCTGCACAGCAGAAATGGGACGGAGCCCGGCTCATTGGAAGAATGCCATGAACCAGCTTCATCTTTCCATGTTTCTTGTGTTCCAGATGACGCTAGGTCGCCAGACGCAAGTGCGGTGATCCCGTTTGACAGCCAGTGTCTGCCTCGGCGGGCATATTCCAGATATGCCGGCATTGGCCACGCGATGATATGTAGTCGAGAGGACCCAGCGGCAAGAACAGTGTAGACCCAAAATCCGGTCCCGGGTTACATCTTGTCCGCCTCGTCATCGTGCCGAATGAAACCTGTGTCTCTCAGCATTGGATATGCCTGTGAAGAGAAGTCATGTTTCGACGTCAAGCCGAAAATTCGTGATTCTGTTCATCAAGTCGTATCGGGTCTGAAATAGTTTTGGTCATCCGTCATCGATTCGTAAAAGGTCGTCATTATGATCATTCGTATATCGGGAGCAAAGCCAAGGAAAGAGTTGAAGTGAGAGTCGGTAGGATCCACCAGGATCCAGATGTTTGTTTTGTAGGGCATGTTCCTGAAAGCCTCTGTATGCCGAAAGAGTGAGGAAATAGAGTCGAAATGTCGGGGAATCGAGAATCCAAAGGGGAGTTTCTGTCTCGGACTCGGCCGAGCGTCGTGCATTGCTGCGTGTTCCTCTTTTCTTATAAACCCAAAGACCAAAAAAAAACCCAGAGGCCAAAAAAAAAAAAAAAAAAAAAGAGAGCAAGCCGCCTGTATCAAAATCCCTGCCCAGTTGTAAATGCATCCAAATACCTGCCCCGGATCCAGCCATGTAGTGGTGTGGTAGATGAAAATCCAAGAAATGGAATTGCAGAGGTTGTGCAACGACCAGTGGAGTTGTTTCCCGGAGAGGAAAAAAGAGACCATTCCGACAAAAAAAAACAGACGCACGCTTGCTGTGTTATAACAAAGGAAAAAGAAGACAAAAATAATAAAACCCATGTAACTAGGTTGTCAGATGCGAAAAGGGGATATTTGTTGACTTGATCGAAACACCGTTCCTGATGCAATAAACGCCGAGATGCCTTTGAGGTCGATGATGGTTCTATGCCGCTGCGGATTGAGGAGCTCCAACTTTTTTCTCCGGGAATTTGTGGATGAGGCGTGCAGTATTAGGTGGAAGTGGTCACCACTGGGTAGCTGTCCTGGGGCGCTGGTTGTCACATGATGGTCGCGTACTCCTGATAGCGGTCCCAGCCGAAACCGCCCATGTTGCCGCCCATGACGTTGCCCATACCCATGCTGACGCTGACGCCGCACTGGACGGGAGCGAGCATGCTGGGTAGGGGAAGCGCGGGAATCGGGGTCGTAGCCGGGGGCGAGCTGAAGTAGTAGCCGGCGGTGGATTGTGGTTGGCTCCAGGCGGGAGTTGGTGACAGCTGGATGTCGCTCATGCCCATGGGAGCCCAGATCGGGCTGGTGTGCGAGTCGACTGAGGTGACGTTGGGGCTAGAAGGCAGGACTCTCCAAGCATCAACGGGCATGTTACCTTGGAGAGCAGGCTGCGACCACATGTTGTTGGCGGGAGAGCTGGGCAGCAACGGGGGCTGGCGGACAACATCGACAACGCGCGGAGGAGGAGGCAGAAGAGGCTTCATGAGGTTGCAGATGTTAGTCTTGACCTCGTCGCTCTTACCGCACAACAGTTCGCCAGCGCCCTCCTCCTCAAGGCCCTCGAGAGCCGAGACGTGGGTGCGGAAGACGAATCTGTTGATGGCCTGGATGAAGTCGTCGTGGAGCTTCTTACACTGCTGCTCCTTCTCGGACCAGTCGTAGGTGCTGGCCTTGGCGTCGACGCAGTAGACCTCCTTGTGGTACTCGACTAGAGCGTCGATGGTGTCGGTGGTGAGCTTGTAAGCGACCTCGTTGCGCAGGACCATGTCGACGTGGACGATGTAGGCCTCGACGTGGACTAGCTGGTAGTTGAGGATGGCCTCGACCAGAGGGTTGTTGGGGTCCCGCTTAAAGTCGGCCTCGGGCGTCTTGGGGAGCATGAGTGAGGTCAAGGTCCAGATGGCGTTGGGGGATGACAGGATCTCGGTGAGGCATCGCTGGTGCTGGGGGACACTGTTGAGCGGACGCTTGACACGGTTGATGCGCTTGAGGGTCTGGGTGAGCCAGGGCTCGATCTTGGAGCCGAGGACGACGTTGACGGAGGATGCTCGAGGGGCAAAGGCGGCGGCCGAAGCCGGGAGCAGTTGCACAGGCATGTTGTGTTGGTTGGCGTCGTCTGGCGCAGACGGGACGGCTTAAGAGTAGGCGGGGTAAAACGGGCTAAAGCCAAAGCTGGTGGGAACGGCGGGCAAGGGAACAAGAATATATAAATAAGGAAAAAGGAAGAAAAAAAGACCGGATGACGGGAGCAGAGCAGGTGAGGATGAGGACGAGGGCGTGGATGAGGAGGTTTGTGAGGGGAATCGCCTGCTAAGCTGCCGCAACCGAGAGGGAAGAGAACGTAGGACGAGTGGTCGTGAGGAAGAAGAGAAGGGAAGAGGAAAGGGAGGGTGGTGTAGTAGCGGGCTGCGGTGGGGAGATATAGTGCTGTGTGTTCCGATTGTGCGTCCTTCCAGGGCGGAACTCCAGTAGGCTTGCTGCACGCTGCGAGATGCGACCTGCACCTTGGTAGCTAAGGCCGCGGGCTACGGAGGCTACGAGGGCTACGAAGGGGCTACGACGCCATAGTGCATGGGCGCTATTGGGGACACAGCCTGGCAATGGGCATGCACTATGGCTGCGCTGCTGCAGGTAGCCCTAGCCCAGCCCATCATCGCCAGCCCATCGCCAGGTCACGGCCCACCACCGAGGGAGCCCGCCGATGGAGAGCCCACTAAAAGCCCCGGCCGGGGACCTTGAAAGTCCAGTCATGGAGTCACTCAGTCAGTGTCAATCACTCAGTCACTCAGTTCGTCCGTCAGTGCAATGGAGCAGGAAGAGGGACGGGGGCTCCATTCATCTGCATCTGCATCATGGCACTGACCTTTTTTTCCTTCTCTTTTCTCTCCCTCTTGCGCTAACTACCTGAGGTACCTAACTGTGAAGGCTGCACACCTTAGTACTTACTTACCCACCCCCCTCCCGTCCATCCGCCTGGGCTGTGCTCTGCAACGTGCATATGCTGCTGACCCGGCTTGGTAGCGGCGGCGACGGCGGACGAGGAGGTATGTACAGCATCAAGGCGTGGATCGAGGCGACTCGGACGGCAGCTGGGGGGGATTAACCTAGAGACAGCCAGAAGTGCCCGCCAATGTGCAGATTGGATTACATGGACGCCTTCAGGTTTTGCGTAATGGCAGAGAAAAGCAGGCCCGTAGAGAGAGCCCCGGTCAGAGGACCGACCGTCAGACTCTCTCTCTCCGTCTCTCTCCCAGTCCCAGTCCCAGCGCCACGCCCCTGGTACCTCCATCCCGTGCACTCCCCTCCCAGGTCAGCTCCTAAGTACCGGTACCTCCAGCAAGCATCGCCCTAGGTACCTACTACCTTAGTAGGGACCTTCCCTGCCTTACACCCGTCGGCAGAAACGCTTCCATCCATTCCTCGTTCCTCCACAGATGGATCCCTCCCTCCTCATCACTTCACCTGAGGTGCTGCTGCACTTCAACTCCGATGCCGACCCCGAAAGCCAGAAACGGGACAGGTGAGAGAGGGCTATCCTATTCAGGAATTGGTTATTCCCTCCCCTTAGCCCATGTTCCTCCATCACTCCATCGCTCCATCGCTCCATCTTCCCCCGTCCTTGATCTCCATCTCCGTCTCCTCGTATCCCCTCCACCCACACAGGACCTAACCTAGCCGCTGTCATGTCTCGTCGGAAACAAGAAACGAAACAGGCGCCGGCGCTTCCCAAGATCCCCTGCCATGACCCTAGTCTCTTCCTTTGCCTTGACCTGAACAACTTCTCGGGGCTTCCAACATCTCTAGAGACCTACGTAACAGTGGTAACCCTAACCACCATAATAGCTCTAACCACCCGAACTACCCTCCATCACTCCTCCACAAAGTATATGTCCATTTCCTGTACGATTCAGTCCTAGCTACCAAGGTAGTCGAGTGTGAAATGTGATCTCTACCGATTATCCTGCAGCCCTCTCCCGCCTCACTGCCAACATTTCCCTTCCCCCCAGCACTTCCGGGGTTCCAGGCCGCTCAGGCCGGTCTCGTCATGGGCATGGTCTGTTTTCTCGCCTTATCCTGCAGCCTCCTCAGCCGGTAGTGACACGTCGTCTCCTTCAGTATATCCCTTTGACTGTCGTAAGGCGACACTCGGGTCACGAGCAAGGATTTGGTCCAACCAGAAAATCGCAATTCAGAGGTACATTAGACCTCACATAAATTAATATGGCAATATAAGTCCTTACATTTCTCAGATTAACATAGAGATACATTCAACTCAGTAGCGATCCCTGGCTGCTTAACGTCACTGTATGTATCTCTGCCTTGGCTGGGTTCATGTGGGGCCCGGTACGGAAGTGTCGCCTTACGACAGTCAAAGGGATACTGATGAGCACGGGCTTCCTTGGTGCTCATGCTTTGATCTTCCGCGGCGAGATGAAAACAACCCGGACTCAGGAGACCTCGGGGGGCTACAAAGAAGTTCCGAAGCCAATCCCAGCCAGAGAGGGTTGCGCCGCTTATGCAAGATACAGAACCCAGTACGCTTCAGGTCGGATCCTGCAGCCATCTTGTTTGCACGAGACACAGGCCACTGCCCATTCGTGGGCGAAAGCCTCCTATATTTTGGTACAAGCCCGCCCAAGCACAACTTGGCGACGCCCTCATTGACCTCCTGAGATTGCGCGTCAATGCCCCTTCCTTCCCCTTCTTCGTTCGGCGCCGCGCGGGCTGAATCCCAGGCCCGCGAGATGATGGTCAACTTCCCGAGATGACCTTCATCAGATGGCCATCTTCGACCTGTCAATAGCATGCCCCAACACGCATTGTCAAGAGGGTGCGATGGGATGACCTGCATACGCATACAGATAGCACACTGCGCTACCAGGAGCAGCCGGCATATGACGGCCCCGACTTTGGAGCAGTTACATCTCGCAGTCAGGTTAGCCCCAGATGGGCAAATCATGGCTATCCTCTTCACGGATGACGGCGTGAAACCATGTTCTCCGTGAGTTTGGCGTTGGTCCGGCGGGTGCTGTCTATGTTGTGATCCATTGAGATGAGCTCCAGTCTACAGGTCCACGACGATCCCCGAGTCCCCATTTCATGAGTCCCTGTTTCCTACCGTGTCTGGGATCATCCCCTCGTTTTCTCATTAAGCGACTATTCGGGTCGGATATTCCCTCTCAACGGCGCGGGATCCATATCGTAGCCGTCGTTCCCGTTGCAAGTACTGGGAAGACAACCCAGTCCCGTGAGGTGGTTGGTCGTCAAAACTCGTACCGCGATCCTGAGTTTCCCAGGCTGCGGGAATGGATGGTCCTATGAATCGTCAACCGAAGGAGAACCACCAGTACCAGGGGAGTCAGAGACAGGCATCCATGATCCAGGAGAAGGAGGGGGGGAACCAGAGCGACGGGAAAAAACCCAAAGGTTGGAAAGCAACAAGAGCCCGTCGACCGGCTTTCACGAGGTGAGCTATCCATGCTAGTGTCGGATGGTGAGCTGAGGCGTCTCTGTCCAAAGGGCACTTACTGTCTCTGATTGGAAGTTGGCTCAAGAGCCGAGAGCGGTCCCAGGTGGGGAACACTAGCAAGCCGATGTCCATCAGCATGATTCGCCGAAAATTACGACACATAGACCAATGGCCGTTCTGAGAAGGCAGTCCTTGAAGACATCAGAGGAGAAGCCATGAGGAGCCATCAAGGAACCAGGCTCAAATAGGAACATGAGCGACTTGAAAAGACCTTGTAATTAGGACGAGACCAGCCCCTTGAGAATAAATCAGGGGGTTCTCTCAGGGGAGTCATTTTCCTCTGGACTCCTGGGCCTCTGGGTCTTGCTCTTCGGGGTCAACCCATAACCAAGTCGACAGTCAGTTGAAGGATAGTGCGCCCATCCCTGTTATTCGGTTTCCCTTCTGGGAATCACTACCCGCTGGAGACCTTCTTGCTGGGCCGTGCAGGCTGGGGGCGAAATGGTACTTTCGAATGCGTCGCAAGTTGGTATGGTCCCGAGTCCCCATCCACATGGCATGGCCGGGTGGCCAACGGAGATAGTGAAGACGGCTGGTAATATCAACCCCCCCCCCCGAGACACGAACACTACGAGGTCTGTATCCGTTGGCTCCTCACGTATTGTCGCGACACGCGTGGATGAGGTTGTCGTCGTCAATGGCTCATCGGCCTAGTACCGGCCTCCCTACATACTAGTAGTTGCTTGCGACCTCGGGTCAAGCAGACGGCGATCCACCAATGCTCGGTTGCCGACCCCATCAAGGCGACAAAAGGTGACCAGAGTGACAGAGAGAGGGAGGAATGCAGACGCACGTGCATGCCCCAGAGAAGTCGTGCCGCAAGTACCAATACCCAAGGCGCAGCATCGCGGTTGTAGTCCGAACAGGACGAAAGATTCAACGTTGAAAAAAGACGGCCCTTGTCCAAGGTTCAGGGTCCACGACAGTCGACGGGTCGAACTAAACCGACGCCCCAGCGTGGAGCCCTTCTTGGGAGGCGTCGGATGGCAGGCGTCGGACAAGAAGGAGGGACCAGGGGTGTGGCACTTCAAGTTGTGGCCGTGTGGCCGTGTGGCTAGGGGCCGTCCGAAAACGGTAGTCAAGTTATTTTTGGCCCCCAGCAATCGGCCAGTCCGCCGCCACTTGCCTTGCCGCGCCTCGTTCTTTCCTTGGCCATCTCGATTTTCTCAACGCTGTGCTCTCCGCCTTCCGTCTTCCGCCTTCCGCTCTTGCCCTGATCTACCCTGGCCCGTAAGTATCTGACCTGCCACCGTAATGCATGCGTCTGCGTACAGGCGGGTAACGTAAGGCAGGTACGGTACCTCCGTATGCACCAGTTCTTGCCCAGCTTCTACATTACCTAGTAAGTACTAGTAGTCTACAGCATCTACTTGTTGCTTACCTACATCTACACCTTCCCCTCACCATCTCCATGGATCTTCGCACAGCCGCAATGACATTCCAATTGAACCGTATCTGCATCCCCATTCTTCAGTGTGCATTCTTGACCAATGTCACATGGTCGCCAACTTTGTCTGTGCCCGTGACCTACAACCCCGGGTTTCACAAAGTCTCTCGGCTTGCCGCCCACGCGGGCTGGGAATGACAACATTTTGGCTGGTCCGCACTGGCCCGCGCTGGGTCGCCTACACCGGCGATATGCTACCATGACGTCGGTTCGTCATCACGGGAGTCAACTTGGTTCCGACGTGGGGTTGCCCAATATGCTTTGCGCGCGCAGGACCTAGGGCAAAGCCCCGAATTGCAACGGGCCGAACGAGTAACATTGATGCGATAGCCAAAGTGCGACTCCTGCATTTCAACTTGCCGGCCAGAGTCCAGTGAAGCTCTTGTTGCTAGTAGGACCTGCAACATCCGCAACCCGTCCCCATCCGCACAGAGTCACGCGAGCCTTGGGGGAATGGCCCTGGCTTTGTGCCATCCAGCTGACGATAGGATGGAGTTTGTCTTCCGTCTGTGCAATGCAACATGTTGCGGAGCATGCTCAACCCCAACCCTGTTCTACCTCTTCTGTGACCGACCTACGGTCTATCTCTACAATGCACCCCCTGGCGGAAGCGGCGCGCAAACATACCTACAGGCAGGCAGTCATTAGGCGGTAGGCAGCAAGCAGCAAGCATTCCTGTAGATGAATCCTCACGCTTGAGGAATGAATCTTCAAAGGTAACAAGCTGTCGGAAGTAGATGTTTGACGCGGGTCGGCGCGGACACCCGAAGACGGAGCGAAGCGGGACCCACGATCACCCACCGCCTCGCTGGACTGGGAAACCGAGGAGTGGGAAATCTGGGCAGGGCAGACTGGAGACACCGAAGAAGAGGCAGATTGACAGAGTGGACAGCTCCGCAGCCGGCCTTGTCCGGCTGGTCGGTGGCTGACATCATGGTGTGCATGTGTGGCGCACGCAAGGACGAGGTTCCCATACTGCTGGGTCCCGGTCTGTCTTGCATTGTCCATTGCCGTGGACTGAGTCAGAAATCCGATTCCCTGTCTCACATCTACATAGGATCTTGTAGCTCGCACGTTTTGACAAGGACGTTCCGAAGGCAACGTTTATGGTGGTGGCGGTGTCGTAAGTGCCAATTGAGTCCAATACAAATTGGTCTGCAGTTGTTGGGCAAGCTTTCTACTACTACGTACTGTGACAAACGTCAGTCTACTATCCCTTTGACAGTCCTAAGGCAACACTTAGGTCACGAGCAAGGATTTAATCCAACTATAAACAGGCAATTAAAGGGTACATTAGACCTGATACAAATTTATGTAGCAACATAAGTCCTTACACTTCTCGGATCGACATAAAGATACATTGAACTTAGTAGTGATCATTATTTCTGCTGCTAATTTGTAACATCAGCGGCTCATCAGCGGCTGCTCAACGTCACTGCATGTATCTCTGCCTTAGCTGGGCTCATGTGGGGCCTGGTACGGAAGTGTTGCCTTAGGACTGTCAAAGGGATAATATCTCATTTATTCAGCAGCTGCGAGACTAAATTGTAAATATCTGCTACGACGTGAAATGGCGAACAGCATCTTTCCTAAAGGGTCCAGCTCTAAGAGTAAACTCTTGTTAGTAATTAGATATTTCCATTGCTAAACTTCAGTACGCGATAATGCTAGGCCTAGGGCAATAACTAGTGAACTTGACAACAAGGGTTTCAACCTGTAAGACGTGCTACACACAGGGATAGATAGTGATAGTCATATGATCAGAATGATAGCTTTGATAACAACTGTGATATAGCCATATCAAGCCCGCTATCACCCTTGTCTCGGCACTCGTGGCCCCTCCTGGCAGCCAACTTTCCGACTCTCACGCCTCCTGCACAACTCACCGAGGCATGTGACTCAACCCTTGGGGGAGCAACCCCCCCCCCCCCCATGAACAGCTGAATATTTCCAGTCAAACTAATGCGGCTGCAGATCCTCAACTCAACCGCATGATTGCGACTGCAGGACGTATTGTTTTCCCAAGTTCCCTACCCTATGGTTCCATCTCTCGGGTCCTCCGCTAGAGGGGCGTGGCGGTGCTGAGGTGCCTGTGGCGGCGGCCCACCCCACATCCGACCGACTCTGCGGGACGGGTGGCTTGGAGGCCTACGCTAAACCCACCGAAAACGGTACCCAAACCGCCAACTTGGACTCTGGGGAGGATGATCTCGCGAGTTACCAAGGAATTCAAACGTGGCACCAGCAAACCGATCTCCTGGGACTGCTAACCCAAGCACCCAAAGTTGCCTCAGCTCGCCACACGAGAAGCTTCCTTTTCTATTCGTGTACATGCTAGCCCGGACTAGGTCGTCCGAGCATTCCCTAGATTCATCGCTGACGTCTGCACCTGCAAGGGGTGAAGCAAACGCCACTCCCTCTTTTCCACTTCACGCTTTCGTGGCTGGTGAGTTTCGGTATGCGCTCGCTGCAACGATGCGCATGAATGGCCCCCTCCACCTCGGCCATGGCCACCTGACGATCTCGCCAGGCCTCGTCGCTGCCGTGCACGAATACGTACTCTCCTAGATCGATCAGGGAGGGCCTCGGAGTTGCGTCTTCCCGGATTGCTTCGATGCAAATTGCCCGAGCCGCGGCTGCTGGGGATGTTACGGTGACGTCGACTCCCAGTCCAAGATAATATTGTCGCAATGCAATGGGTATCCATCAATCATCTGTCTGCCTGCCTACCGGTATCCAATTGATCAAAAGTAGTCCCGACAATCATACACTACACCACTAGGGCGGGCCGGCTTGCGTCGCTGACACTCTCTGTGGAATCTAATCCAAGACTCAGCCAGCCTCAATTCATACCTTCAGCTCGGCATCCACACCACGGGATATCCAATCCGCAATGGCCATGATGGTAACCATGGGGTTCACGCCGCTGGCACTGGGGAATACACTTCCGTCGGCAACGTATAGGTTGCGAGTGCCCCAGACGCGGCCCTTGTCGTCCACCACGCCCTCGTCCCGGCTCGCGCTCATCCGACAGGTGCCCATCTGGTGGGCCGACGACCACATCGTCGCCGGCGGCTTGTTGTCCACCTCGCGGACCCTTCCTAACCAGGCGGCAAAGGCCGGATCGCTGGCCTCTGGGTCGGGCGCTGGGCCATCGTGCTCGAGCGTGTTTTCGGGCGAAGGTGAGGGCGCCGTGGGCCGGATGAAAGGCTCAAGACCGGCCAGCAGGGGGCGAATCTCTATCGCTCCTGTGACGTAGCAGAGTTTGGCGAGGGACTCGACGCCCTGGAGAGTGTGGGCCCGGTCGTGGTCGGAGGGAGTGTACTCGATCCGGGGCCGGCCAGTCGTCGGATCGGGGAGCACCTTGCCGGTGTCGCGATCCCGGGTGATGGAAACCCAACCGTCGGTGTGACGATACTTTACCATCTGCAGCTTCGCACCCAGCCCACTGCTCCAGGGCAGCGAAGAGTAGATTGCATATGGCTGTGTTAGGTCAGCCTCGATACGTCGGGGCCCTGAGGCGTGGAGAGTTGTTGCTTACCACCATACATGTCGTCTCCAGCTTCACGCCATGACCAGCCCCGTCAAGGTCTTCGAACTCGGAGCAGACGCTGGTGATGATGCCTCCCTCCCACGGTCGTGTCTCTTCCTTGTATACTGCCGTAATGAGGTTGCAAGGGTGAAGGTGTAGGTTCGATCCGAGATGTCGGTTCTGGCGAGTCGGTTAGTCCCACTAATCCAACTCCTATGAATGACTGCTGGTTACAGACTCACATTGATACCGCTTTTCATGAGGACCACCGGGCTCCACAGTGCTCCGGCGGCCATGATGACCTTCTTGGCTCTGACGATTACCCGTCTCTTCACCCTCTCGGTCTCTGATCCATTCACCCCGCCCACAGCATCCCTCGATGTCCATTCCCCCTCGACCCCGATGGATGTCTGTCCATCCTCGTCGAACAAGACCTTCTCCACATGGAAGCCTTCCATAAACTCGGCGCCCGCCAGAGCGGCATCCGGTAGCCAGCATTGTGCCGCGCCTCGTTTCTCTGCTGAGCCGCACCCTAGATGACATTGCCCACAGTAGTGTTCCTTGCCCGCTGTATTCAGGGGGGTTTCGCCGACAACCCAGCCCAGCTTCTTGCCACCCTTGAGCAATACTTGGTTGCGGTGGTTGTGGCGGATCTGATCGGTGCTGGCTCCCTGTACCTTCCATACGCGGTCTGTACACTGGTCGAACTTGGGCGATGTGAAGAAGGGAAGGCCGGTGTCGGCCCATTCCTTTCGTACAGAGTCCTGGAGTCGCAGGCACACGCTCCAGTTGACGGTGCCTCCTCCACCCCACGTGCTGCCGGCCGATACGTTACATCCGCTGTCTTCGGTCATGTAGAAGCCGCCGTTATCGTAGAGGTAGTTGCACGCGGCTTCTTGGGTCATGGGGAGCTGAGTGGGAGAGAAATGATAGGCTTTATCTACTACGAGGACCTTGTGGCCGGCTTCCGCGAGATTTTTGGCACTCACGCCTCCACCGCAGCCGGAACCGACGATGACGGCGTCAACCTCGAGTACTTGGGCATCCTGGCCGGGCTCGAACTGGAGGAACTTGAACTCGAAGCCTTGGACCGGCTTCCAGTCCCAGGGTGTGTCGCTGTACCCTGATAGTTGATGGAGGATCTGGTTGGTGTGGGAAGCTGTCTTGAGAGCCAAGGTTGTGAGGGTCTTGGCAAGAGTCCTCATGCGAACTTGTCGCGAGGTGGCCCAAGACTTAAGAATGACTTCTCGGACTTCGACCGTCTGGTTGTAGACGGGCTGCCAGTAGCCAGTGAGCAGGAAACTCCCCGGGCGAGTGCTGAGACGGGCAAGATTAGCACCTCGACTAAGAGCGGAGCGGAGGAGGCTCACGACATCAGGCCCAGGAACCGGGCCAGCCTGATCTGCTGAGCGGGAGGGCTGAAGCTCAGGGTTCTCAGAACGTTCTGGCGGAAGCCCGGATCCTGAGAGGGGCGGTAGCTGAGGAACTCGCGGAGGTTCTGCTTGGTTGCAGGACCGGCGAGAGACGCGAGTGCATCTTCGAGGATAGCGTCCAGGTCGTCGTCAGGGAAGATGATCTGGTCATCCTTGTCCTCGAGGGCAGACTCGCAGGTGATGGAGGGGAAGGCTCCCTCGAGGAGAGCATGGAGCACCCGCCATTGAAAGGGATTCAAGAAGTCGTCTGCGGGGGGCTCTGGTAGAGGCGTGGGCACGGGAGATTGTGCTGTCGTGGGTTGTGATGCCATGGTGATGATGAAAAGGAGGAGTAAGAGAAGAGGAGGAGAGAGAATTGATGTCAGCCTGGCCTGGCCGGACAAGTCTCCGTCACGGCTTTGTTCCTCCGCAGGTAGTCGTTTTATATAGACTGTTACTTGGTATAAGACTAGCAACGTCGGATGAGGCGGGATCTACCTCGTTCGGGTCGGAATCATGAAAAAGGCCGACGTCACCTGCCTCGGTTCGTCGGTGGCTTTGTTTGACTGTTCAGTGATGGATCATTGTTTGCTCGATAGCGCCAGATCTGGTGAGCGAGGTCGATTCTGTGGCACTAGCAGGGGTGTGGGGTGAGTTAGCGGCTAGACCGGAAAGCCAGGTCCTAATTAATCTAAATAGCGTACACAACAAGTTAGTAATAGGGAGGGCATGTTAGTTGACGGATTACTTCGTACAATCGGTATTAGATATGCTCCGTTTTAAAAACCTCCATTCTTAATGATGCAGAATTGATGGGGGAAACGTCGACTTTCCATTACCGCATGTTCCCTACTTAGGTAGGTAGGTGATTGACTGCCCTCAAAGAGGATCCCAACTGCATAATCGCACTCTATCAGTCTCTCATCACTCTTTCAAGCAAGTCATATCTCGCACGCTCTTTTGACAGATTCTCTAAGATTGTTGGGTTCTATGTTGGTTGCACAGCAACGCGACCCATGCTGAAAGTGGACGGGTGGAGATTTCCGGTTGGTGCAGAACATGCCGCATTGTCTTGATAAAGTTCCGATATATTCGTAAAATCACATGGCTAGAACATCCACCCTGAAACTCATGACACTACGTGGCCGCAAAACAAGATAACCACCCACATAGAGAACAGGTGTTCAAGTTGTACCCTACAAGTACTCGTACTCATTACCCATTCCCGCCAACAGGAGATCCAGCGCCAAGGAAAACGGCATCATCTCTAGAGCGCCTGACGACATGTTCAAACTACCATCATCGAAGCCCTCGCTGTACGTTGGCTGACCCTGTAGCATATCCTCAGAGCCTGCCTCGGCATCGTGACCCATGTTGAGTCCGTGATTTAAATAACCCGTGTATATAGACCCCTGGCCAGAGATGATGGAAGATGGCGTGAAGGTGCTGTTGTTTGGGCTTTTCGCGGGGTTGAACAAGTTCACACTCGGCATGTTCACGGGCACTGGTCGCAGAGAGAATTTAGACTCCTCGGCGGGAGACCCGTCAACTGGGCGGTGATCGAGATCCGCGATGGAAGCCTCTTGCCATCTGCAGCTGCGATGACCCTGCTGGTTATCCCACATAGATCGTTCCTCAAATAGGCGCAGAAGACTTCGTGTAAAGAGCCAATGGTGGGACAGCTCGCGGAGAGAAAGCAGGAGGGAATCGAGCATACGCATGGACTTGGCCGCCACTAAGGGGTTAGTCGACTTCAGCTCGCTACTGACGTGAACCAGAACTGTGAAGAGCATGTACATGCCGGGGATGGCTAAGTCGCCCATGGACCTTTTGGTACGCATTGACTCGAATATAGAGGTGATGACGACGACGGCATCGCCGCAAATATTCAGATCACTGGCGGCATCGAGCACAGGCTGACGAGGATTCCGCTGCGGCGGAGGCCGGTGGAGCAAAATTAGGAAGTTGTTGTACGTGAGATGGAGGAAGCATTGCCAGCTGCTGGCTTCGGGATGAGGTATCTGCAACCGGGCTGCTGGACGATGAACTGCGCAAGGGCTTCATCGGCCTGTCTCCTCGCCTCTGCTTTCTCGGCCGGCGTTGAGCGCAAGGCGAGTATCGTCTCATGGACTTGGAAAATATGACGCATAGTCGAGTGTGCTCGATGACGAAGGCAACGTTGGCCTGGGGATCCCTTCAAAGTGGCACTCCTGAAGGGCTGGAGTGTCCGACTCATCCAGGCGACTTTGAAGAGGGTTAGGGACTTATTCAACGGGGCGTCCGAGGAAGAGGGAACACTCACATCGCTTGAGGTCGGCCATGGGCTGTCGAAATCAATACGTCGAACTGAAAGAGCACCCACCAAATCCGAATCCATTCTCGCTTGGAGACGATGGACATCTTGAACTGAGACGCATCACGATGCATCCCTAAGCCCAATGCCGTCCGCGCTGCAAATTCGACCCAATACCACGAGTTGGAAACTATGTCTTCTAGGTTGTCGCAGCTCCAGATCAGGAGAAGGGCGACTTGGACGTACAGCTTGCGGTCCTCCTCGAACCTAGAGTCGACGAGCAACTTGGCCCGGTGAAAGAACCGTGCCTTGAGAGCCTTGTAGTCACTACGGCGTGGCATAGAAGCGTGGGTTCCAACGAGGAAGACGGCGTAAAGAAGCGGAAGTGGCACTTTGTATCGAGGGTCGTTGGCGTTATACCTGGTCATGAAGTCCACCTCGTCAACAATGGGCCACCCAGGGTTGACGTGAGAGAAGTAGGTCTGTATCAGCTCATCGGCCAGATCCCTTTCTGGCAATTCAAGCACCTCGGCCGGTAGACGGCTGGCTTTCCTAGCAGGATAGTGGCTTCCGAAATGAAGCTGATCTAAGTTAACATGGCGAGAGCGTTGTCGGACCAGGTAATTTAGGTTGGAGAATTCGGTGCCGATGAAGTACAGGCGGGAGTTTTGGCCTACTTCGGAGACTCTAACATCGTCTGTGTCAATGAACTCGGCCAGGTTGCGTGAGGCTCGTTCATCGACGCCGTCACCGTCGTGGGTCGCGGAGGATGCAGACGCAGACGGGGAGCTAGGGCGGCGCTGCTGTTGGTCTTGGTGGACATCCTCGCTGGCCTCCGCCGAGACTGATGTAGAGACCTCGTGAGATGTAGGAGGAATGGAGGCATCTGGCCAAGGCGGTCGCGTTTCTATTGGGGTTACAGGCGTCGTGACGGTCTGCTGGCTCCGGGGTTGGATAGGGACATGGCTGCGAGACTGACGGGCCAGAGAGGACCGGGACTTCTTCTTCTCGTAGAAACGGCATCCCGAGCTTTCTTGAGACTGGCAGTTGGAGCACGGAGGGCCTTGGGTGAGGATATCGCAACGGACTTTGCGTCGGTGACAGGTTATGCAAGCTCTGCCGTCTATAGTGAAGGGAGACTTGAGGTCAGATAAAAAGGTATGAAAACGAACGGTACAAAAGAATTGGAAATAGACCGAGACTGAGGGGGAGAGCCATACTGGTTCTACGCCCGGTACCGGGTGATGCTGGTTGCGGCTCATGATGTGGAGTGATGACACCGGCCCGACGCCCTTGTGCCGGCATAAGGTGGGGAGGATTCGTAAGGCGCGACGCCCTGCGGGTGGAGAATTGCTCTGAAGAAACTGGATAATCAGACCCAGTCGATCAGGTAAGTAAGTAAGTAATTGGTAAAATGGCGTCTTGTCTGTATGGCTTCAGAACCTCCGAGAGAGACAGTTCGTCCACAGGATTTCTTCAGCCGATAATCAGGGTCAGCAGCAGAGTGACGGCTTAATTAGTAGTAAAAGCCCCCCTGCGACGTGTCTGGTTCAAGCATCATACAATGAAAACGAGTGCAGGTGACGGTCACGAAAAGGTTCGGGAGTTGAACTCTCGGAAATAATGGCGGTGGAGCATCAAGCCTTCGGCCGATTCGACCAATAGCGGCGTTTTTCTAGCCTGAGAGCAGAGCGCCCTATGTCATTAGCTTCCTTGTCTCTCTTCCTTCCTGCTCCATTCCCACTTACTCGCCTCAACAGATGCAAGGCCAAAGACTCGCTCAGTTTGGTCATCAGCAGCCGGGAATCCCCCCCCCTTTTCTTTTTTGTCAGGGAGAAGAAAATTGGGAAATACTCACATAGACTCACACGGCGGAGCGGAGAAGGCGGACAAGATGGAAGCCATATAAGACGTCCGAAGTTCATCGTCCAGGTAAAGTTGGTCTCCCCTCTCACTACTTGTCAACCAGGAGCCAGTTTTAACCAACTCCTATTATGGCCGCAGCCGAGACTCACTTCGACGCTGATGTCGAAAAGACCGTAACCCACACAGCCGCTGCTGGCACGTGTCGGAATTCTGACTCGTCCGACGAATCCAGCTGGTCGGATAATGAGGCTCTCGACCCTACCAAGTTCTCCAAGGTTAGTTAGTTTGTTCCGAACACAGAATCAATGCCGGAGGATCATATTGACTAACAAAACTCTTGAACATACCCAGTGGAGAAAGATTCACATCATCATCGCCGGCTTCACCTGCACCTTCAACGGCAACCTGGGCTCCTCGATGCCTGCAGGCGCCCTCGACGCCATCTCGGACCAGTTCGGCGTCACGAACC
The DNA here is from genome assembly GCA_003385265.1 of Neonectria hederae. Lineage (NCBI taxonomy): Eukaryota > Fungi > Ascomycota > Sordariomycetes > Hypocreales > Nectriaceae > Neonectria > Neonectria hederae. Next base: position 139,582 of record QGQB01000076.1, on the reverse strand, counting down.
GCGCCCATCTTGTCATGCTCAACTCGCTCTACATGGTCGGCTACGTTCTGGGCCCTCTGCTCTTCGCGCCTCTGAGCGAGTACATCGGCCGCCGTCCGGTCCTCATCGGCACCTTCTTGGGGTACATCGTCTTCATGCTCGCCTGCTCCTCCGCCCCGACCTACACGGTTCTCCTCGTCTTCCGCTTCCTCTGCGGCGTCAACGCGGCCGCCCCGACGTCTGTCATTGGCGGGCTGTACGCCGATATTCTCGACGACCCCTCGGTTCGGGGCAACGCCATCGCCTTCTACATGACAGTCACCACTATTGGACCCGCCATCGGACCCATCATCTCGGGCTTCTCGTCATCCATGGGTTGGCGATGGCCCTTCTGGATTGCTACCCTGATCACCGTGCCGGGCCTGCCCTTCGTGCTGACCCTCCCCGAGACGTACGGCCCCGTGCTTTACAACAAGGCGGTGCGGAAGAACAACAAGCAGAGGGGTGGCGGATCCGACACCCGGCAGCCTCTCCATCCATTTGACGTTCGAAAGATCTTCCTCCGACCTGTGACTTTGCTCTTTACTGAGCCTATCCTCGCGGCTACTTCGGCTTATCTGACGCTTGTCTACGCCATCATGTACCTCATGTTCCAGGCGTACCCGATCGTGTTTCAGGGTTTCTATGGGCTTTCTCCAAGCATCGCATCGCTTGCTTACATTCCAAGTGAGCTGTTCTAATGCGTCTCCTTTGGGCCAATCTTCCCTGGCAAACGAGTTCCTTGGCTAACGTATTCCGATCCCTTACTCTAGTGTGTGTCGGTATCATCGTATCCTTTGTGGCTTTTCTCCTCTTTACTTGGTATCACGACCGTGAGGCAGCCGCCGGCAAAGCGTGGGCGAACAACGAGATATATCGCCGCCTGCCTCTCGCCTGTATTGCTTCACCATGGTAAGTCACTAGAACCCCCCGCTCTCTAGGTCTAATGACATTATGGGCCACCGTTCAGCGACTAACCAGCCGCAGCATGGTTATTGCACTCTTCTGGCTAGGCTGGACTGTCTGGGAGTCGGTGCCCCCAGTGGTGCCTATGCTTGGAGCTGGATTGTTTTTCTGCGCCGGCCTGCAGCTGCTCTTCATGGGCATGATCAACTGCCTGACAGACGTCTTCCGTCAGTCTTCGGCCTCGGCCCACGCCGCGGCGAGCTGGACGCGGTCTACCGGTGCGATCCTGTTGCCCTTGGCGGCTGAGCCCATGTATCGCAACCTAGGTCTACACTGGGCGCCGTCGGTGCTGGGGTTCTTGGCGCTGGCGATGGGAGTAATCCCCTTCGTCTTCATCCGGTACGGCGATCGGTTGGCGCGGAGCAGCAAGGCGGCCAGAGCAGCCTATGGAATACAGAAGTAACAAATATGGGTAACTGCGATCGAGAACTGGGTTAGATGGCATGCATAACTAGCACCGCATGCTTGCATCTGATTACATAGCGGGCTCATGACTTTGGATATCGTTGTGAATTACTAGGGCAGGGATAGAATTATTGTTGGGAGTTGGAAATGAAGGCGCAAAGAAAATCCTACGATACATAGAAGAGTATATAGTAGCTGGTTTCATTTAAGACTGGGTTATATGGAGTTTCTTTGAATAAAAGAACAACCACACACTACTGAGATCTCGTAGTCCAGTCAGTATCTCAGTGTTATTGATATGTACAACCCTCGACCCAAAAATCACGGACTACAAGTACCCGAATCCAACCCTCAAATTTCGTGGAAACTTGGTTCTGAATTAACCGCAATCGCAAGCTGACCTGCATTTGAATTCCTATTTTCTAAGTTACTCTGCAACTGCCGTACCAAAAAATCTCCTCGGCGTTAATCCGCCGCCGCAAGGTTTCGGAGGTTGTCACCAATAGCGGTGCCGCCGGGCCTCCGCCGACCCCGCTCGGAGATCGGGGACACGGACTCCAATCATGATGGGCCGCTGCGAGTTGACGACGTCAGGCGCCTTACGTCTTGCAGGCCATGCAGGGCGTGCTGCAACCCCCCGGGGGTTAGGTAGTGTAACTTGTCGTCACAGGGTGTTCGCATGTAAGTAAGCATGCGCCCGCCTATTGGCATACAATGAATGCATTGTTGGCACGGTATTTCCTTGGACTATTTCTGTCTCTGGTCTTCTCCACATGTTTGAATGTCTTGTCTGTATTGGTGAAGTTGTTACGGAACCTCCAAGTTCCCAATCCCCCCCAAAAGATGTCGACTAAGCCCTTATCCTATGTCAACATACCACCCTTCCCTTCTCTTCCTCCAAGTCCCTCCTATCATATATTCCCATCAAAACAGTGAGTGACCCCGCAACCCAGCTCGTTGTCGTTGTCCTAGACACATTGACATTCATCCCGTCCCAACCCTGCGCCAACGCCTTGTCGCGGTCCACGGTCCCAGTTCCGAGTGACCCCTTTCCCCCACAAAACAAAAAAACCCTTTGCTCCAGACCGCCGTGAGTGAGGATCCCTCTACATAGTTGCACTAAGCTGGGCCGGTGACGTTCCTAATTGCAACATGCCCCGACCTTTCATAGAGGTCCCTTTTCCGTAATGTACACATGTATATATACTATAATCGCCTTGCGGCAACATTCGCCCGACATGTCCTTGGACGTCTTCCGTGTGAAACCCGCCCTGGGGTTACCACGGATAGACCGGAGTGAATCATCCTGCGTTGGCTTCACCTTTACTAGTTTATCGTTCGAGCCGCGTCGTTCGCAGATATGCAGGACGAGATACGTGCTCATTGCGGTGGCTGACGTGTTCTGTCATGACCCCTTCAGCCGGTCGAATCGGTTGCTGAGCATGGCGAGCCCGAGCCCTTATGCCTCCTGAAAAACGGAAAGTCCTTCATCCGGAATCGACTCGTCTTCTTCCGAAGTGACTTGCCCTCCGCTTTTCCGATGCTGCCGCCAATGCTGCCGCCAGCGCTCCCACCGGTGCTACCGCCGTTGCTGCCGATGGACCGTGTATCGTCATCGGCAACCGAACTATCGTGATACGCCATCTCGGGCGTGTCCTTCAAGCTCGGGGACGAAACATTGATTGTGGGAATTCCAAAGGGGTGTTCCGTCGACTCTCCGCTGACTATGCTCGTGCCCCGCGTGCTTGGTGACATGGGCATTTTCCCAGTCGTAGCACTTGTCGCCTGTGATGCCCAGTCTCCGGAACAGGTACCAGACACGCTCCCTTCGGTGGTTTCACTGGATCGTTGTTTCCCAGAAGGTATCGACTTGCCATCTGGATAACTGTCTTCTCGATTCCGCGAGTGGAATGGATCACTGTTTGCAAGCTCCCGGACGGCATCAAAAGTTGATGACGACCCGTTCATTTGCTTGAAGTCTCCGAAAGTATCCAGTGTGGGGGACGAGTCCGTCGTTGGCTCGCTGTCTATTGGCGACTCGTCAAGACCATCAACATGTGGCATCGGGAGCACTCCGTTGCCCACTGGGGTCGTATCCGATGCTCGGTCCATGTCACTGAGACTCGACCCCTTGCTGAGTTCCTCTGGCGGAACCACAAAACTCATAGTTCTGGGCGAGAAAGTGCCTTCCTTCAGAAGACGCCTCCGGACCGGGTCATCTTTCGAGAACTTCGCCTTGTCTTCCTGCAACTTTTGCTCGAAACGGCTCTTATTTCGTTCAAGCTCGTCGACCGTGTACTTCATGGCCGGCATGATGTCGGCGACGCCTTGGAAGAGCGGTGTAGCAAACAGGTTCATGAAGCCCAGCTGGCCTTTAGACAGTGATGTCACGTCCTGTTTGGGTGGAGCCATGAGCGATGACTGAATCCCTAGCTCGCTTTCCATCGACGCCTGCCGGGAAAATTCCTCCGAGAGAATGTATGTCCATTGGAGTGCGATTTCGTGATTTCTCGCCTGGAGATAAAGAGTCAGTAATCAAGTTCAAAGAGGTTGTATGAGCTGGGTAGTGTGAACATACCACGTTGCTAATGTCAGCACATTTGATCAATAACGAGCAGGCTAAGGTCCTGTTCTCCTCCAACTGTCGCCCGTTCCAGCCGTCAATGCTATTGTTCTCCTGAAGCCGTTCCTGAAGGTCGCCAAGTTTCTTCATGTAGTCAAAGTGTAAACCCATGTCGGTCGCCAAGATGGAGCTGATCATCAATCTGCGCATTTTGGTATCCTCAAATGCAGATGGCCAATGGCGGCGAAGGATTTGAGAATAGGCCGCGCAGTGAAAGGACTCGAGAACCGATTGATCGTTGTACAGTTGTGCTAGAGGCGCGTTAAGGGTGACTAAGAAACCGTTGTTGACACCGGGGTGCCCGACGTCATGGCCAATGGCTGTAATGAGTAGAGTCAGGGCCTCAAAGGGTGTGACTAAGGACGCTACCGGAGACTTTTCGGGAACCGAGTCCGCCGCTGCATTTGCGGGATAGGGCGGGAGAGAACCGATGTGGACTAGGAAGTTGAACGTCGCCTGTAAGACATCTACTACATGGCGGAAATTGTGGTACGGGACAAAGTTGTTGTAGGCTGCGCGACAGGCAACAAGGAAGGAGACGAGGTGGTCTGCGTGGTAGGTTAGCACACGGGTGATTGAAAATAGGGTTGGACCGAGAAGGGTATCCTGACTTACCTGCTGGTATACGCCATTTTTCCAGTTCCGACATTGCCAGGGCGTGCTTAAACATGGCTAAAGCCGCAACCAATAACTCATCGTCGCCGAAGGAGTGAGCGCAGAAACTCCAGCTTCCAACTGCGGCCGCGATGACTACCTGCCGCTCAGACGAAACAGCAATATGTGCCTTGTTGATTTGATCCTCATTGGATGACAGTCGGCAGATGCCCTTCATCAGACTTGAAACCATGGCCTCACGGAGGTACGCAAATGGTTTCTCGTCATTGACGCCTACCCAAGACCGCTTCCTCCCTTGCCTGATTTCCAACATGGCCTGTTGCTCCCGCGCGGCCTCTCTATGTGCCCGATAAGCACATATTTCCAAGCTTGTGATGCACTTCGAACTCAGAGGGGAGACGATGATGTCGACAGCGCCGAGGTCTAGACATCTTCGTATCAGTCGGCGGTTGGAGGCAAGAGAACCAAGAGGTGTTGTGAATGGCTCTACAGCACCATCGGTCATCTGCTCGCTGGCGGACGTGGGGCCCGCCTCTGAACTGCTGATCATGGGGACCGGGACAACCAGTTTCGACATCCCGCGCAGTTGAGCCTCTGTGATGATTTTCTGCAGTAAATCCAACCCATACAGGGCTTCGTCTGGAGTGTGGATGTCGACGGCTCCTTCATCGGAGTCGCAGGACGACGTCGACATGGGTCTATTTTGCGGCTCAGGGACACGCTCATCGTGAGTGTCAAGTAGCACGATTGTCGGCTTCAGGTCGAGCATAGAACCCTCTTGCAGTTCGAAGAGCTTGGACAAGCAGGCGGCGCCTGTGGCGCACACGTGAACTAATGAGGCAGTTAGAAAACAGCGAATGGAGCTAGAGAGCGGAGGAACCAACCATCGCCGAAGGCATCCAGTAGAGGCTGGATGGCTTGCCGAGAATCACCAGACTCCCACACTTGTGGATCACTTTTCGTGTTATTGGAAATAGCATAAATCAATCCATCCTCGCACACATCGCGATTGACATATATGACGTGACAAGCGGCGCGTTCCATGGTGGTCATGGAGAGCTGCCAGTCTCGCGACTGGAGCACCGTAGCCCTTCGGGCAACAGATCGATTGAACCAAGAGGCAGTAGGAGTAGGAAAGCCTCTAGAGTCTTGAGGGACGCAAAGACAAGAAGTCTTGCGTGGATGCTTTGGGGAAGGTCGCGGTTTGAATTGGTATCCGTATTCGAGGGATGAAGCCAGGAGCAATCGTAAAAGTTGGTCTGGGTTAAGCTACAACCCAACGGTCAAGTAAGTGCGACTCAGGATTTTCGAAGCATCCAAGCGATCGAAGGGTATATCGAAGACGGCGGTGGAGCGTGATGGGTAGTACGGAGGAATGGTGGGTTTGGTACAATCGTAGGACGTGACACCTAGTTTCGAGCCCAGGCGAGTGTCGCAGGGACGGCTGCCGACAGAAGGGCGGTTAGACGGATGAGGAAGGTGTTGAAGAAGCTGATGATTGAGAGGTAATGGTCAGCATTGACGGATTGGCCGAAGAGGACCCTGGTAGGCGATGAATAGAGGGAAAACGTGACCGCATGCGTGGGTGGAAGCGAGCAGGGAGAACGAAAGAGAGGGGAGGAGGGCGAGACGTAATGGAAGCCGCCGGGGAACAGGGGATGGTGGAGAGAAGGCGACGGGATGGAGTAGGATGGGGCTGGCTGAGCCTCTGAGATGGGGAGTGAGACAGTGGACTGAAGGGCATCGAGAGAAAAATTTGGTAGGAGGAGACAAGCTGCCCTCTTCAGGGTGTCGAGGTGTCTCAGCGGGTCGAGGGCCGAGCACGCGGGCGCAAGCACGATGGTGTCAGAGGCATGGAGGCCTTGGGGTCTTACCTGGAAGTACTGCAATAACACGAGCCCGTGGAGCGAGAGCTGGAGGGTGTCGGGACCTGGCCGGGAAAGAACCAGGGCAGGGCAGGGCAGGGAAAGAAGTTAGGGTATGGGTATCGAGCGACGCGGCAGCTGGGGCCGGGGAGAGGAGGCGATCTGCGAGCAAGCTGCAAGCTGCAAGAGTTGGGAGGGCGTGGTGGCGACGTTGGAAAAAGAGGCCCGACAGTGATGGGGGGCGTGAGAGTGAGGGTGAGAGCAAGAGCGGGAGAGCGGGAGAGCGGGAGAGCGGGAGAGCGGGAGAGAGAGTGTATGTGAGAGACGGACGTGATGTGAACGCGGCTGCGAGGCGATGGGAAGTTGACTCCTTGGGAGCCAGCGGACGACGCAGAGTCTAGTTGAGGAAAAGCGACGATGGAGGATGCTGAACCGAACGTGGTGACGGCGTGGTCAAAGCGTGGAGAAGAGAATCAAGGGCGAGTCAGATCCGACCGGATCGATGACAGGGTCGACAAGTCGAATTGGCCAAGGAACGGAACAAGTAAAGAGTCAGGGCGGGATGGATTGAGAGAGGGAGAGAGAGGGGAGAGGATGAGAAGGTCTTGGAGCCGGGGGGGGGGAGAGAAAAAGTGACTTTTGCTAACCCGGGCGAGACAGGCAAGGGCCTGAGATCGGAGGGCAGGGGACTCCGGGGGGGGAAGACAGAGTGGAAAAGAAAAACAATAGTTTCGCGCAAGGGCCAGAAAAAGAAAGCAGCAAGGAGGAATAGAAAAAGAAGTAAAAAGGGCTATGATGGGGGAATGACGCAGCGGGCCTGGGAAGAACAAAGGGCATTCATACAGAAGATGCTGCGGTTGTGAGTCGAGAGTAGAGACGGCGAAGCGCAGATAGCAGACGTGAAGGCACAGAAACAAGACTGAGCCAGAGGGGAGTTTTCTCAGTTGCTGTTAGATGTGCCTGTTGCTTGTTTTCCGTGGCGAGAAAACAGACAGACAGGCGAACAGACCAGTTAGGTTGAGAGCTGGATGGCGGCGAGGAGCGAACGGCGCGAGGGAGCGCGAAGAAGGGTGAGACCGTAAGGACGAGGTGGGAACTGGGATGGAAGGCGAGGGGGCGTGGGACTGAGCGGGCGGCGTCAGCGTGGGTGGTGTGTAAGAAGAGTCTTAGCGGGAGTCTGGGAGAGCGAGTGGACGAGGTGAGTGGGGGATGGGATGGGATGGGACGGGGGGTTAGAACAGAGCCTGCCCACCATCAGCAGTAGCTATCACGGTTACTTAGGATGAAGTAAGCAAGTAAGGTACGAAGGTAAGGATGGATTTCACTACAGCAGCATGGCGAGCAGGGGAGAGGTATCCTGGAGCTGTGGGCACATAAAAAGGGGGGGAAGAGCTCCTTGGAGTTGATGGATTGGGGGCACAGCACAATTCAGACCGAAGCCCTCAGCTATGAGCTACAGGCCGTGGACCATGAACCATGAACCATCCAGGATCTTATCCTATGCAGCAAGCCGTGGCGGTCTCGATGAGATGGGGTGACAAAAGTAAAGGAGCAGAACCCACCATGACCCAGGTCACTATCACCAGCTCCATCCGCGACTTCGAGCTGTGCGTGCGGCGTGGACGACGGTCGTCGTCACAGTGGGCGGCCACTTGAGCAACGCGCAGAGCACGAGGCACGGGGCGCGAGGCACCAAGGCATCCACAATTGGGGTCAAAGGGGGGCTGGATGATGGTTTGCGGGCGGTGGAGGCCAATCAGGGCGGAGGCCGGGGGGTGATGAAGCCGATGGAGCCAGTCCGGAGGAGGTTCGAGCGGGTCTAGGCGGTCGTTTGGAAGTCTTCTGGCCGTCTTCGAGAATCTGGAATTGCCACGGTTCCCACACCATCGACATGGGCTAGGAAGTGACGGCGACGGGGGCACCGGGAATCTTTCTCGAAGCCTGGACGAAAAGGTTGTGCAGCCAGTAACTTGGAACTAGGACACGCTAAAGCCGTTTTTGTACAGGGCGTGCGGGGCGCTGCAGGGCTTGCAGCCCAAGCTTGCAGGGGAGATGGATGGGGGGTTACCTGTGCGATACAGGGGAGCTACGAGGTGCGTTCTGGTCCACGGCCACCAACGCAACGCCCTTTCGCGACGCTGTGGAAGCGGGGTGTCAGGCGCAAGGCCGCGGCCGAGGGAGCTTTGGGCGCTGAGTAGTGAGCCGTACCATGCTGGTAGCCCAGGGTTCTCTCTTTAAGGCCCAGCCGCCAGTGCCTTGCCTACTTGGGCTAATACTTAGATATGTTCATACAGTGCGATTTGGCGCGATGTGATGTCGCGCTGTATCGCAGTGCCGCAGTGTAGTGTTCTCCAGGAGCCAAACAACGCAACCAGACGAGCTACTGCGCAAGAAATCAGAGGACAAAGACCAGTACGGAGCACGGTACGAAGTGCATGGGATCATGGCCGTGGATGACGGATGGGCCATGGTGCCACCTCGCTTTGTCTCTGGCTTTCTGCAAACAGCCTACAACCGGCCTGGAGTCGGAGAGCCAACCAGCCTGCTGGGTTTGCCTGGGCGTCAACTCTGCGGCCTTTAGGCCGCCGACGACAGTCTCTCGACGATGGTCGCACAATACTGTGGATTCTATTGTGAACCCCGGCTGGATCTCAACTGTGGCGTGCTAGGACTGGGCAGTTTGCCAATTGCGTCCTCCCTTCTCCCCTGGGCCCTTGCCGTAGAAGGTGTCGATGGAAGGATTCTGTTCCATGTTCACAGGCTCGCATCCTGACCGCGTGCTCTAGACTCTGTGCTCTGCACCACTCTCTCGCACCCTGCACCCTGCACCCTGCACCTTGCACCTTGCATCCTGCAACATGCAATACACCCTGCACTGCCCCCTTCTCTTACTCTTCTTTTTCCATCTTCCTTCTCTGCCGGGTTTTTTTTCTTTCTCGATTCCGACGGCGCCCCTGACGCTGTAAGAAGTTAGTTGTACGACATGCAGCGTCTAGCATTTCTGCCTCCCAACGCTCGCGCCGGGCTTGCTGCACCTCAACGACACCTGCTGGGATGATGCAAGTGCGGGCAGCCCGCTTTCCTTCCTTCCTACCTTACACGTAGAGGGAAGGTGTTACCAAGCAAGGTACCCAGTAATGACTGCCCTGTGCTTTGCAGGTGCAGAATGCAGAGCCAAGCCAGAGTGCAGTAGCTGAGGTAGGGAGGGGAGGTAGGTAGGGGAGGGAAGGTGGGAGCTGCTGTGCACAGTTTAGCTGCATCGGATGAGAGCTCCGCGCACCCCGGCTTCCACTTCCACACGCCATCCCATCCGATCCCATCCGATTCCTATTTTCATCGTCATTCGAATTTCATCGTCGTTCCCATTGTCACTGTCATTCTCCATGCGCCTCCTCCCAAAAAGCCAAGCCTCAAGCTTCAAGCCTCAAGCCTCAAGCCTCAAGTCCAGGTTCAAGCCCAGACCCACGCGCACAACCAGCAGTCCGTCAGTCTACCCAGTCTAGATGCTCGACGACATCTTTGCCGGCCGCAGCAGCCTCTCTCAATGGAGCCCCTAGTGAACCAGTGGCCCATCGGTCCCCTAGGATCCCGTCCCGTCATTCCATCTGCGCTATCAAAAATGCCCGTGAATGGATGCGCTGCCCCGCACTCCGCCCACCATTCTGAATCGAAACTCTCCTCCCTCTCCGGCTATCTGCCTTTCCTGTCTCAGCCAAGATCAGCATCTTATTTTCAGAATGGAAAAGGCTATGAGCCTAGGACGGAGTGCCGACATGAAGAACTCCGGAACTGGACCAAACTTGTTGTACCCGCCCAGCCGCCTCCGATTCGGGTTTCTTTACTCTCTGCCCTCGGCAAGGAATGCATTTCAGTCAATCCCAGAAACCAATGTTACCAGCTACGAGCTCAGGACTGGACTCTCGCCTGCGCCCTCGTATCAGCAAGGGCCTCAATCTGACTGAAGCGCTGCTGTCCTGCCCACTGCGTGCTACCACGTACACGGTACGGACTTTGGATGACGAGCTTTGTGCTACGGACTGCGGAGTTCTTCGTACGTGCTCCATGGAAGTTCCGACGCCAGAGAGGTTCCAGAAGCACCGCCGAAAGTGGCAAAGAGGTAGGTTTGCAGGGAACCCGGACCTGATGCCAGGGATCTCTCGACTCCATGGCCCGCCCTAGGACAGAGGTCAAAGAGTCAGAGAATCCTCCGAGATGGATCATCGTACCAACGCACCTTTACCTTGTACTGTGTGTCCATCTTTGCCCGGTCGATCTATTCATGTTTATCAGGGCTACGACCTAAGTTGCGTACTGGATACTGATACCGCGCCGTTAACGATCTGCATTCGGCGCTCCCTCCTCTCGCTCTCGACGCCAAGCCTAACAACCATATCAATGAAGCCTCTACGAACCGAGGCACGGCTTATCAACCCTCCCCAAAACGGACAAGCCCAGTGCCATCTTTTTGACTTTGGTTCGGGCACAAGTTGACAATCCGTACATATCCGTAGTTCCCCCACAAAACAGCCCGCAACCAACCTGTGCTTTCCCCTCGTTTTAGCTCTCGTTTGTCTTGGCTGTGGTTCGTCTCGCCGCGGTCTCGAACTCCCCGAACATCGTTCGTTTACCAATCTCCAGCGCCTCATGAAATCGCCGGCTCTGTATCTATCCAGTCTTTAGTACTATGTACGTTGCGACTTCCCCTCTGTTCTGCCCGCTGCTAGTCAACGTAGGAGAGCATCCGCCCTGCCTGCCTCCGCCGACGCCCGACGTTCGGGCCCGACCTTGACAAGTGCGCGCGGAGGATTAATTTAGCAGATCATGAGATGAGGCTCTTGGTTCCTCGCTTTCTTTTCGCTCCGGACTTCACGGCCATAGGGTCCACATAGATTCATTACGTACTGCTCGCTCGCCTGCCATGGCCGAGGTCGTGGACTGGACAGCATTCATTCTCATGGGTGAATCGACATTCACGGTCGACATTGTTCGGTTCAGCGAGCGAAGCATCTGCTTCACTCGAATATACAGGACTAGATGTAATCGATATCTCGGTTTAACAGGCTGCCTAGCTCCAATCACCCCCGTCCGTCATCCCAGATAGCCAGCAGACCTGACGACTCCCTCCCCGCCTAGGCAGGTCAGTAACGGGGTAGACAAGGGTGACGACAGAGACCAGCGCGTGCCAAGCCAGCGCCCCAGGCCAATAACGACACAAGGTGATTTAAAGGCGTCCGACGCGGTGCAAGAACGCTGTCTTTAGTCGGTGAGGCTGAGGCTTAAATGCTCGACATCGATATCAAAACTCGAAATGGCCAACAAAGACGACGTAACTAATAAGTATGGCACAGGGCACAATGCTCCATAAACGCGACCCAACAGCCGCGTCTGTGTCCTAACCGCCCAGCCATGGCATCACCTTTTGTCCTCCCCTACCGCCGATGGAGCTTGCTCAGATCCTCCATTCGGGGACGGCTGTAAGAAGTAGGCTCACTGTACGTTATTACTACGTACTTTGTATGTACGTTGTGAACTTGTGCCTACGCCCGCCGTGCGCCCTCAATCCAGCGGCCGTTCCCCGCTCAATTTCAGCCCGTCAGAGTGGAGAATGGGAACAGCAGGTCGAAGCTGTGCCCCGGTTCCCTGGACTCTGTTGCATGGTGCGGAGTAAACCACGGTTTGCCCTATCTTGTTAATCTATCTAAGGTAGTCTACTGGACCTATGTACAGCATGTACATAGTATGCGCGTGCTGGGTTCGCATCTACCGATATCTAAGTAGGTAAGGTATTCATAAGTACGGACTGAAGTTATCTGCACCGGGTCCCTCCATCCCTCCATCCGCAACGAGCACGCGCTCTTCTCCCCAACGCCCAACGCAAACTCACGGCCAACAGCAGTGAGCAGTGATCAATTGAGCGCGTCCCGAGCAGCGCAACCGCCCACTCACCTCACAGAAAGCGATCCCGAAACGCCGGGCTGGGTCTTCTGCGCCCCCCTGTCCCCTCAAAGCAAGCCCCAGCACAGGGTGGATGCCCTTATCTTCGCAGTTGACCAGGGCTTGTCAACTTAGGAACAACCATGTTCTCATCGACATCACGTGGGTCGCCCGAGCGAGTCTGTTATGCGCGATGCGATGTTGAATGTTGACCAAAGCTGCGCATATATCGAGTCGAGTTCAGCATTCGAGACTCGGCACTGCCCACTAACGTGTTATTTTGACCTTCACTACCCATTTATTTTGCTTCGTAATAGTACAATCTCTCTCTATTGTCTTGTCAACCCTCTCATCTGCTTTGTACCTACTTTGCTTAACGCTGCTCACAACTCAAGTTGAATCATATTCGTACTCATCTTCAATGCATCCTCACCTACTATGTACCACTAAAACTGTACTTTCTCAAGGGCCACCAGTTCGGCGAAAGCCTAGGTCTCGGATCAGGGCTATCCCAAAAATGTCCATTTTTTGTTCTTTCACGGAGTAACAAGTCGAATTTTCTTTCTTAATCCACAAGTCCGTTCCGCAGACATGATTGATGCAGCCAAACGCCGTTGTCCCTTCGTACGGTTGCGAGGGCCATGTGTGAGCGTGCACACGCGCGCTGTGTCTCTATCTCTATCTACATCCTTCCGTGACACTTTGCTTGCTCTCAAGTCCCCCCTAATTCATTCTCTTCATACCATGTCGTACCTCTCGTCAGTGTCCCACGTTAAGTCATGCCTCCGTTACCGTGCCTCGACAGCCGCGCCGATGGCGTCTCCATGAAACCAATTCGTGTCAAAACCACTAGTTAGCACGGGCTTCCTTATCGCCCTCGAGATGGATCTCAGCAACCTCGTTTGAGTCCTGGTCCGCCTCAGCCGCCGGCGGTAGTGAGATGACTCCCCTGCGTTCCCAGGCAGCGCTCTGAATATCCGCGAGAGCTGCTTGCGCGCCCTCGTTGGGTGCAGGAGGCTCGACGTGTCCGTCCACACCATCGCCTCCCGTCATCTCGGTATCGGGATCGTAATACTCTTGACCGAGGACCTGTTCGTCCGCCGACGAATCCATCTGAACCTCGTCGCTGGCGAAGTCCGCCCCTGTAGAGTCCTCGGCCCCGCTACCACCCAGGGCCTCAAAGTTCCAGGGCTGGGCTAGGTTCAGTGACCTGGCACCCAGGGGCTGATAGGAATTCTTGACATCCACGCCTTCGTCCTCGATGCTGTCGTGAATCATTTCAATACGATTAGAGCTCTCGTAGGCAGGAAGTTGGTCTTCGTCGTTGTCGGGTGCTGCCAACGAGGTGACTGTGACTCTATCCGAACCACGACCTGCTTGATGGCGAGTTGCTTCGGCTCCGGTCAATGCGCTCGACGACCCAGTCAGGGAGGAACCCTCGCCGAGGCGCTGACCTTCCCCCGACTCCATTTCGTCTACGTCTTCTTCCTCCTCGTCTTCCTCATACTTCTCAGAGATGACTCCGAACCTCGACCCGCCTAAAGGAACGCTGGTTCGCCGGCGGTAGAAGAGCAGGTAAGCAGCTTCGGTGATGGCTGTCGATGGGTCTGCAACGTGGCTGACAGATGAATCTAATTTGTCTGGTTAGCACTCCTGACAAAGCATTAGCGACGAGAGGGTTTCTCTTACCATTGTAATTATACCAACGCCCATCCACAAAGTTCTTGGCATACGCGGTGTAGTGTCCACCACCAAGACCACCGTAGTGGTCATCAACCGCGATTAGATCGTAGATCTCCTCTTTACCCTCCTCCTTCTGGATCACTCGGGTCGTGAGGTTCAACCCCTCAACGGGGAAGTCGACGAGCACGTCTAGCTTGTCTCTTCGCCATCCAGAGCTGCTGAAGCGCTTCAGATGCGCCACGAGAATGTCAGGCGTTTTCCACAAGTCGAACTTTTTGCTTGCTCGTCGATGCTCCTTGCAGCGTGGGCAGTACCACATGTCTTGTTCGGAAAGAACCTCGGCTCTCTCGAACTCGTCCAGACACTCGTCGAGCGTGATGCCACGCGTGCGGCGGTGGTGTCGTTTTCTCTGTCTAATTTTGAGCACAGGATCTTCGAGACTCTCTAGCTCGACAAAAGTCCGCGCCCCCTGATCTTCAGTAGGATTTCTCGGAGAGGCACCAAAGACCTTCCCCCAAGCTTCCTCGTTCCAGTCTACGACCAGACCCTCGCCGAGGCGGATCAACGGGCCACCATCAGCAACTGCTGGTGGTGTGGGCTGAGGCTTGACAGTGTTTAACTTGTGCGCCTTTCCGTTTCGCATCTGCTTATCACGACGCTTGTTACCCTTCTTGCCATTCGTCTTGTGGCCTTTGAACTTCTTGCGCCCTCCAGAGCCTAGCTTTGAAGCACGGGGACCGAGCTATTCATTGTTAGCAAGATGTACGTGCGAGGAAAGGATCAATGTATGCGCATACTCGTACTGGCTGAAGGGCATCTTCCTCGCTAGACTCGTCTAACATCCGGGTTTGACTCTCATCAGCCTTTGAGCCCTCGTCATTGGTGCTGTCTTCATCGTTGCCAGATGTCGTGCCAGTTGAACTCTCGGGACTCTGCTCGTCCTCTCTCTCAGGAGATGGATCCGGGATTCGATCCAGCACCCTGGGGAGTGTCCGATGATGGTCGACATTGGACCAACCTGTAGGGACAGTGCCATCAGAGTTATCAGCGAAGTAGCTGAGTTCAAACATGTTTTGCAGCTCAGGGTCCAGGAATCCACCTGGGTTGATAAATTTGGGTCGTTTGGTGTTGAACCGCTTTAGAACATGAGGTTCATGGATGGGGGTATTATTGGCATTAGCCGTGGTCGGTTCCTTGGCCGCAACATCTTTCATCGTGACATCCACCATATCTTCCTCGCCTTCCACCGAGTGGGCAACAACTTTGCCGTCGCCGGAAGAGTCGGCGTCCGAAGCGGAGGTGATGATCACATCACTGTCAGTATTGTCCAAAGCCTCAGCCTCAGCCGGGTCTTGAAGTCTAGACCACGTCGAGAAAGTAGCAACCTTCTCTAAGACCTTGCGTTGAATGAGATCGATGTTGGATGCCTCCTCTTTGGTCAAACATATAAAGTGTGGGGGAGACGAAGTTTCCTGGTTCCGGTCGTTATGGGGTCGGCGATGGAACACGGGTACCACCATCCTCTCGTAACGGGGGTCGTCCCACTCGGTGGCATCAAGAGGGGTGTCGATATCCAACATGGAACGGAACTTTTTCGACCGAGTCTTGTGAGGCCAGTTAGTAGGAACAACCTCTAGCTCATGGATGGTGGGTATATCGGAAGACTGGATAACCTCCGACACGTCCTGGGTGTTATCGTAGATCTTGAAGAAGCGATCCTTAAACTCTTCAGCCCCGATCAATCGATCCGCAGGAACACCTGTCCGAGTTGAGAGAAACTGCTTCAGTTGCTCAATGGCACTGTGCTTGGGCAGTTCGACCTCGATTAACACGGGCACACCATTCAGAGGTAGGAATTTGACTGATTTTGCCCACATGTCCTCCACGGGAAGCGGCAGAGTCAAGTTGTTGAACGGATCAAAGGTGATGCTAATTTTGCCACACTCAGGGCATTTCAAGGTTGACTTGTACATGCCGGTAAACAGGTCGGCGATAACGGAATCATCTCGAAGACGAGTAATCTCCCACACCTTGTCAGCCATCGCCTTGATGGCTTCTGGGTTGTTGATCATGTCATCCGTTGAGTCAGGTTTCTCAATGTACGGTTTTTTCTTGATGCGGCTCAAGTCTTCTTGAAGACCATCGAGGAGAAAGCCAAGAAACTCCTGAGTATCTTGCTGGCCCCAGCCAGAGAAGGTGCTTCGGCAGCGGCCAACGGTGGTCTTGAAATCTCGGGGGCTCACGGAACCTTTACCTTCCACGTAGATCTCCTTGAGCAAGTTTCCATACGCCATGGCAACTTTGCCGTTGTATCCCAACGGGTTAGTCTTATTCACCTCAACGGAGTAGGTGCCAGTGAGGAAGTATTTGGTCAATTCCTCGACGCTACGAACACATTGCAACGCCGAGTTCATGTAGCACGTGTTTCCGAGGTTCTGAAGACCGACGGCACCAATGCTGCGGCCCGACTTCTTCTGAGCCCGTCCTCGGGTCAAAGGACCGCCGGAGGCTGGGCTGCTTCGGCCGCTGACTGGAGCCGAGGCAGAAGCCAGCGTGTTGCCCCGGGTAGGAATGGCCTTGTCGTTTTCGCGCTGTCGGCCGGTGTAAGTGCTGACCCAGAATTGGTCAATCGCCTCGTCAACGACAATGGTTTGGTCGGTGACAAGCTCATAAATTTGCAGCGACGCCTTTCCATTGTAGTTCTCGTTGCCTGTCTGGTCGGCAAGCGGAACCTTGATCCCCACATCACGAACTTGAGCAAAGGCAGCGACATCAAACAGAAGCTTTGACCACGAACTGGTAGGAATGACATGGCCAGGAGAATCCGGAGGTGTGAGCGCACGGCGGGGTTCGGAGGGCCCGGCGACAGGTATTGGTTGGGGGGCCATCCACAAGCGGATCTTCCGGTCCATCGGGACTCCGGTGAAGGTCTTGACATCCTTTAGAAAGGTCTGAGCGCGGTAGCTGCGACTTCTGGCGAGGACAAGAGGGGCGGGATCCTTTGCCTTGAGGGACTGTTCGATAGGCAGAGGGCTAACCTCAGACCACAGGCGGTGAATTCGAAAGATTGGCGGATGGTACTCGTACATAATGTTCGCTTCAGCCTCACTCTCGGCAGTGTTGATAGCAGTGCGGATAATGGCTTGTTGGCCGTCCTTGACACCGTACCAGTCGACGACCATCTTCCAGGCATCCTCGGAGAACAATTGGAAATCTTCGTCGCCAGATCCGGGCTTGAGGCGCACAAACTTGGCACCGTTGGGTTCTTCCAGGACCTCTTCAATAATGTCAGAGTTGTCGACGGGGCCAAGAGGCTCGGTTGACGGCTCCGCCTTGCTTTCCTTGGAGTCGCTGCGTAGGGCGAGCGCCCTGTTGACCCAAGAGCGCGATACGAGATAGGCCTTGGCTCCATCTTTCATGGGCTCTTCCGCAAACGCCTTTAGAAGGGTCTCGATTATCTTGACCTGCTCGTGGAGAGCGGGTACCGCTGTAAAGATATGTTAGCCATCCCCATGGGATTCGAACAACCGACTCTTTGTGGACGAGTGCTTACGCTGTGAGGAGGAGAGAGATCCGTCAGCCGCGGCGGCGGATGGCTCTGGAGCATCGAGGCTCATGGCCCTAGGCAGGGCACTAGAGGACTGCTGTGAGGCGTCGGCCGAGTCGGTGGTCGTCTGCGAAGTAGCCATCTCGACGTCACGGGCCTTGGTTGTCTCCTTTTCAGGGTCCATGCTTGAAGCACGTCGTTTCAGTGGCGATGAAGATCGGTGGGGGATGTCTGCATCGCCATTCATAATGGCACGCCTGGAAACGCGGAAGGGTGACTGGCTTGTGGTCGAGGCGGGGAAGGGGCCAGTGTCGTCTCCCCCACGGTCGCTTTCGATGGAGAGTTCGGCGTAGACGGAGGCAGAGGGAGATGAGGCGGCGGAGGCGGCGGAAGCGGCAGAGAAAGCGTAATCGGCGGAAACGAGAGACGCCTGCTGCTGGAGGCGCGGGGGCAAGCTGGAGGCGGGTTGGGAGTCGGCCCGGAGGTAGGAGGGGGTATCAGGTCCCGAGGCCACGGGGGTGGCGGAGAAGGAGGCGGTAGAGAAGGAGAGGGCGGGATCGTCGTCAATTTCGCACGAGGGCAGGACGGAGTCGGGCGAGGGCGAGGGCGAGTCGTCAAATGGATCCTGGCCGTGGGTTCGGGGACTCGCAAGCTTTCTCTTCTTTTGGGACGACGTCTTGAAAGCGAGCTGCCTTGGCAGAGGCAGCTCTGGGGTAGACAAGGCGGGGAGGAGAGAGCCGACGCTGAGGGCGGGGACAGGAGGCGGAGGCGGGTGCGGAGGAGGAGGAGGAGGAGGCGGAGGAGGAGGAGGAATTGCGAACGGGCGAGAAACGGTCACGGAGGCGAACGTGATGGCGAAGGAGAAGGCGATGACAATGGCGATGGCAACTGTCTTGCATTAGAACTAGAACCCAGCAACCGGTTTTGGGGGAGATTTCGGGAGGGGGGGAAGATCAAGACAGACCAGTCTCAGCTAGAAGAGGTCAAAAATAAGAACCTAGAGGAGGGCACACACGGGCACACACAGCGGCACACACATGGACAGCTGGAGCGCATGCCGTCGGGGCTGTGGAGGACGGCGGTGACACGGTGGGGCTGAAAACGGGCCCGCCACCCAGCCAGACAGACAGCGGCTAAGACTAGAATAGCAGCCAGGGTGAGAAGATACTATCTACCTAGCAGGACGGTAAGCTGTGGCGAGGCATCAATAGGAACAAAGACAGAGTTTCCATTGGAAGGGTGAAAAGAAAGCCATCGTGAATCCACCTGACCTGACCTGACCACAGCTGACCGGGGCCTTGTATTCGCTCCCGAACATTGTCCGGGTAAATCGTTGACACCGACAATTCTAACTTTGACATGGGAGGGCTGACATTTCTTCATTGTGTCCCAGGATTCACAGGTGAACTTGACTAGTCTATCCCTAAGAAGAAGACAAGCGGAAAAGAAAACAAAAAAAACAAGGACCACCGACCACCGACCACCCATTTGTTGCAGTGGCGAATCAGTGGTGTTAATGAGACAGAATTGCTGTTGGTTGAATTGGTCCCATCCACATGCCTGCGTAGACCTTCATAGGTAGAAAATTTCTCCCACCGAGCCAAGGAAGTACTAACGTACGGCGCATTATGTGATACTGACGCTTTCCAACCATCCTGAAAGCACCCATGATGGTGGTGGGGCAACTGCAGGAGAAAGAAACAAAAAACAAAAAACCCTGAGATAACGCCCTAGAAGCCTTGTATTTACTCCGGGCAAGCGCTCTCAGAGGCCTAACCCCCCCC